>JANTPZ010000689.1:0-25525 GCA_025593235.1 Vachellia pachyceras | reverse complement strand
AAAAAATCCCATGAGTAAAGAAAATGAAGCAATTAAACTATGGCCTCCAGGGCATATTTCTTCGACATTGGCTTGATCCAGACTCAAGGTCCCATAATCACCTTGTAAGTGCATATTACTTATCAAAACAAGACATCCAATTCATTACAGTTAAATCATTCCCCCCTTTAATGTGTGTGTGTACATGTATAATGATCCACAATCTATCCTAATAGTATAATAAACCTCAAACTACTAGCTATAGAGAGAGATCTAAATCCGTTTTAGAAACCGTTGATGACTTGATGTCAATGACATTTTTTTCCCATAAAACTCTTCTATCTTTACATAAACAGGCACCCGTTTGTTCGCCCAGGAAAGAAAGTCAAAGGAAACAAAAGGAAAACAATGGAGTATGCATCTTTCATCAAGGATATAGAAAAAAAGTGTTAATGAGTTGGGTTTAGTTTTTACTTGAGAAAGTCAAGTAACTTCTGCTGCAAGTGATTCAGTGTTTCCTCCTCAATATTCACATATGCCAAAAGGTCAGGTAATTTAACTGCAAGCACCAGAATATAAATTAAAATTTTGAGGAAATAGATAAAATGGGAAAAATCGTCAAGCACACACAGAACAAGTCACGACTGTTAAAATGCTATACTAAATGAGCTACGATGACAATATACAAATGTTTTCAACAAAATAAAGCCATCACCATACTAGAATACAAGCGTGAGATTTAGGGGGTTGGAACTTCGAAGTTCAAATATATATTCTTACAACAGGCCACCAACGATTCTACGTTTAGAAGCGGTCAAAATTGGCCACTTCCACCAAATTAAGAGCAGAAAATAATTACTGACACTATTAAAAAATCCCTCAATAAAGAAGAGGAAAAGGTAAATCATATTATAAAAGAAGATGCAAAAATGCAATCTTGCATGTGTGCATAGTGAACAGCGAGAACATTCCACTGTCCTCCACAAATTTTAAAGCAGCTGGAAGTTATGAATGTACCAAAGAGACGCAATAAATGTTCAGCTCCATATATGGATGATGGTGAAACATTATCAACAACTGCTTCATTATATTGCTTCTGTTCTTTCTTGTATAAGAGCATCATAGGCAATGCTTTATCAAAATAACACCTAATTCCTTTTAGAATCTCCCCAACTGAATCAGCCACCCTGCATCAGAGAGGTAAATTGAGCATCCTTCACCATTAGTGTGATTGAGGTGACCAGAACTTACCTCTCAGAGTTACAACGACTAAAAAGATAGTGAAGAACAAACAGCCAGACAAGAAGGAAAGGGAGGTTTAGATGTATCAATAATATATAAGAAAATCTTACATGCCATCCTTCTTTGACCTGTATTCAAGATACTTTGTCAAAATTTCATCAACAGTTGGTGAACGAGGAAGTTTCACAAGCTGTAGGACAAAGATCAACATAAGACAGGAATCTTCTATTTTAGTAACACTCTAATTGAACAGTGAACAAATATCAGCTGTCACATCAGAATGCGGACAACATTAACCACAAATCTTTAAGCCACAATGAGAAGCTAAGGAATGCATGGTAACTATTATCTTTTAGATTGATGAGCTTTGACCTAGCAATTCAAACTGAGTTACAGTGGTCCTTCATGAGGTTTCTTTCTCTTGCTTGAATCAAATGTCAGCACAAATAGTTCTCCGCTGTTTTCCCCCCACACTTCGAGATCAAAGGACTTTCAAATGAAGGAGCATGCTAGAGATATGACATTATTTGTGGTCATTTATCCATTGGCTTGAGCTTTTGGGTTGAAGTAACCTTTGATGGTTTTCAATTTAAGATAGGCCGGCATTATATAATTATAACCTTAGACTTCCAGTGTGAAGGATCTATTTAATTAGCATAGAAACAAATAAATCAGAAAAATTACTGCCATTCTGAGCACTAACCCCTTTTTGAGCTTTTATTTAGCATTTGGGATGAAATGCGTGTGTCATCAGTTAATCATGGTGGTTTTAAGTTGCACGGCTGAAACTTGTCTAAGTGTGAGCTTCTGATATACTGTTCTCACTAGCACAAAACTTGTTAGCATTGCCGTAACAATAAGGGAATTTTAATCTGTTCTAGAGCACTATTTTGCCTCATTTTGTTTGAAGAATCATCAATATCATCATTAACATAAAGTATAAAACCTATGGTAGCTATCACTATTCACAAGTCATGAACAATGTAGCTCATTTCTTGAACTTTATATAACGCATGGGGCCCACATCAAGTTTGATTAAAATTACTTGAAAAACATTTGTTTTATCTTAACATACAAGCAAAGATTACAACATCACAGTACTTTCGTATGCCAATAGAATCAAAAGAAAATTATCTAATCATTTATCATATGATCAATTAAATTTTAATCCATTCCGATTTTAACAGAACTCAGATATTATCAGAAAATTAATCTCGATATGTTTATAGATAGCACATCTTATAAAATTTATTCTTATCATAACATCAAATCAAAGTCTGTCATCTTTGATTTTTCTCCATATGAGTTAAATGTCAAAACCCCACAGGATTAACAACGATCATTACTTGAATAAACAAATGGATGCAAAATTTTGTGAAGGTGCTCACAGGCTATTCACTAGAAAATGCAAAAGACAAGCAAGGAGTTCATGAGCTCACTGCCCCGTCATTGGTGCAAGGATTACTTGAAAGGTGGTCAACAAAGCTTTCTTAGCGTTCTGATTACATATTTCTTTCATATTGTTAACATTATAGAAATGAGAGTTAAAATGTATGGGCAAAATGTTATCTGTAAATTCAAGGGTCAAAGAAATGGCTCAAAATAAAAATGATTATCTCCTTGTTGTTAATATGAGCATAAACTATGCATGTGATAGACCTCAAATACTTTCCATGTACCTTGTCCTGCTGGGAAACAAAGTCCCAATCATCAACAAGTTGTTTTTTTAAGGTTGCCGGAATCTGAATCTTCACTAGCTTTTCAACAGAGACACTGCCCTTCTGATAATCAGAAAACTGCAATTAGCTAAATTTTTTGGAATAATGTGATGGTATTAAAAAAAACAGACAAGTATCAGGCATCATGGGAGAATTTTGATCCTAATTCATCTTATTATCATTGATTACTGGCGAAGTCATCAATGCACCTCCAAACCTCCTCAGATTTATTATATTGTTTTAATCATTGTTATAAAATACATAAAAGAGGGAACTACATTTTACCTTAAAATCCTAATTACAGAATCAGCATTTTTGGGGTAAGGGTACTACATGTATATGAAAGGTAATATGAATTTCCCCCATATAAAATTTAACAGAAGGAGAGCAACAACAAAAATTTCCCAACACAGAGAAATCCAAAACAACTACACCTTCCAAGATATCATTATAAGGGAATCTGTGAGTGCAATTAAAAAGATAATGCAAACCAGACCTCAACTCCTGAGTCATTCTTTCGCTTCTTCCCTTTAGATACTGCACGAAATTAGACAAATTAGACTTGCACAACCATGCAGTTGTGGCACGGATATATTACGTATTTGTCTCAAAATTTAATGAATCATGGACAACAATGCGATCAAACAAGCCAACTGTGAGAGGCCTAACTTGTTAACCTCTGCATTTTAAAAGAAGAAAACCATAATAATATTATAGAATATAGTATAATCATAATGCATAAAAGGTCAGTAAAATAAAATGAAAATGGAACAAAATTTACTAACATCATAGAATATAGTATTATCATAATGCATAAAAGGGGAGTAAAATAAAAGGAAAATGGGACAAAATTTACTCTGTACCATTAGTTTTGGTGTCCTCTTTATCCACTTTTGGATCTACAGAATCCAAAGCAAAAATAGAATTATCAATAAAACAAAAAAGAAGAATTCAGAGTATAATCTAGTCAGAAGTTTAGGAAATAGAGATTGCTTCCTATATGCTTCTGCATAATAGAAAGGGTAATCCTCAAGGAAATGTCAGCCTTTCTTACCTATAGAATTCTTGGCCTTTGCTTGAGTTGAACGCCCTGACTTGACAATCTTGTCTACACCTTGTTTTTTGTCAAGAGCCTGCTGTTTCAGGACATTCTCTTCAGTATGTTTCATTAAACGGTCCTCACCCACCCATTCGTCCCAACTGTTAGAAAGATGTTTAATCCATGATAGTGATTTGGTGTTCCCTTTTAAAAAGTCATAATTATCAATGACAGCAACTATCTATGGTGGAATAAGTAACAACCATAATGATTCTCTCTTGTCAACATAGATGAATCAATACAGGCTGGTCAAAATACAGTGTTAGAAAATTTATTTATCACCTTATGCACTGCTTTGGTTGCCATTCAACATAACGGTCACCACAATAACAATATGAAACTAACAAAGCTGTAAGTTTCAGGCCTTAGCACTAACACAGTGCAATTTGCACCTCCATAATTTGAAAACTGAACTTGAAATGAAATCAAGATAAGTTAAGGCACTCACTTTTTGTTCCAACCCTGCAAAATAGAAACCAGTGAAGCAAACAAAAGTTATTAGCATAATAGGAAATCCATTCAAAATTCTACTACTTATTGATTCAAGCTTTCAACTCTAAAGCTAAAACATTACATAAAACCCTAAAATTGAATAAGACCCAAAATAAGATATTATATATACAAATGAGTTGAGTTCTGCAAACAAGGGGGTGTATTGTGGTTGAACTTACAAGGTAGTGAACAAAATATTTCCATTCATTCTTTCGAATCTCAGCTTTTTGTACCTAACGATCATGGAACACAGTAAACTGGGTCAATACCACCAGAAGGTAAACGAAAAGAGTATAAAAAAATCACTCCATCTGTTGAGGCTTCACATTTCATGCGTATAAAAGAAGATCAGAAGACACAAAACGAAAGAAGCCTGGATATATCTTGATTTATTCATGTTAAAGCAACTCCTAACTTTCATATTAGTCAAAAAATGACCACTGATTTAACAATCTCAGGGTTGAGCAAACAATAATCAATCACAAACATATCAGGTTAAGCATCATAATTTGCTTCATAACTATATATGGAACGGCACTTTCAAAGGAATCATTCGATTTATAAAATTAGAGAGATGTACTCCACTGAATGGAGAAGTTTAAAGCCAACAGAATTAATTCATTATTGCTGACAAAGCAACGGGCTGTTATTAGATGATGAAAAAAGATTCTTAACATTGTTCCCAAGTTTGGGGCAAAGAGTAGTTACGATCCATTAACAATTACAAAACTCATTCTTTCAACAGGATAAAAACACGAGTACCTTATCTTAGAAATTAGAAAGGTATTAGAGTTACTGCAATGGAAGTGGATGAAGCGTAAACACACCAAAAAGGAGCTATGTCTGTCAGAAAAACGTCACACATCTTTAATTAGATACGATGTAGCAACTTAAATTACATATGGACAGATTTTGTCATCTGCATGTCCATGCTTGTTTTAGAAACCAAAATTATTAGGGCCTATTAATATAATTCGAAGCCGATCTTTTACAGGGAAAACTCAATGTGAGCAGCGATAATTGGTCATTTTGACGCCATGCAAAACAAGCCCAACCTCGCAAAATTCATACAGCCATCACTGTGTCCGCCTGGCAAAGAGGTACAAAAGTACTTTCACACAAGTCGAAGCAAATATGTGAAAGAGATTATCTCGTTTTACAGAAAAATACTGTTAAACTTTTGGCGTTCCCAAACAATCACATTATCGTCAAAACCCGTCTTTCGATATCGCCATGCCAATAATTGAGGAAGTGTAGAGCTTCTAGTTTCCAACAACTTTTTAACGACAGCTTTCAAGAAAACTAAAATTACTCAGAAAAAGTTGTTGACGAATTAAAAATGTCCTGTTTCTCATTTGACAATCGAACACTTGAAGCAAGGCTACAGTCAGGGGAGCTGACAATTTGATGAAAAAGAACAAAGCGATCGAGCAGATCAAAATAATAACGCGGTAAAAATGAATTAGCAAGCTGCAAAGGAAAGTGGTGGGTACCTTTGCTTCGTAGATGCGAGGGCCATGATAGGCAAGTACTTTCTCGCCCTCGGAGTACAGGCTAGAATTAGAAGGCGGAGTATTGCCGCCGGAGGTATCGCCGTCGGTCGCAGAGTCGTCCTTCGACGAGTTTCCCATATTCGAGCTGCAGAGAAGAAGACTTCAGCGCGCGGAAGCTTGAAGCTTGAAGTTGAAGTTGAAGCTGATGTCCTATTGGCCGAGAAATCCACCTGCTCTAGCCGGTAGCTACTTGATTGCAGATTTTGGGGGTAGTCGGAACTCAACGACGAAATGAACAGAAATCATTTGCGGGCATGGACATTTCATTCCACGACCGTTTTATTTTTGGGCTTTCACCAAGCCCAATTAAAGGCCCAAATAAATTTATACAAGATTCTAACATCAATCTCTCGTTTCGTTGTTTTTTTTCTTACCAGCCTACCGGGAATCTCTCACCTGCTAAATCTTCAAGACCTGCCTGCCGCCACTAATTTACAAGTTCTTTCAGTCGATGACTAACTTGAGGGTTTATCTATGTCAATTTGTACGCTATTTTAATTTAGAAAAAGTCCGTATTTTTATATAAAAATAAACTCTAAATTAGTAGATTCTTTACACATCGTATGGAAATTTTTACGCCTTGCATTCAGATCAGATTGTCCATATGCCGACATATGTGCACTCATTGTAACTTGTCTCTGCATGGTTTTAAATATTAGGCTTTTAATAACAGAAATTAGGGTGAGCTTCAATTTATTCATTGTAATGTTTAACAATATGTAGGGAAGTTGAAAATGGGCAAAAACGCTGATTAATGACATGATCGGTGGCATTCGAGTGAATGGACATCACTGGGTATACTTAAAGAGCACCAAAAGTGCACACACACACTTGGCTGTGGCGTACAAAACACTGATTAATAACATGATCGGTGCATCGGCGAGGGTCCATTTGGAAAAACGGTGGAGAAGTATTTTTACGTGAACCGAGATCAGAATGTGAGAAAAGTTTTATCTCAACTTATGTGCAAAATGGAAAAAAATGAGATTAAATGCTTATCCAAACGGGCTGTAAATCTGTGTTTGGGGGCCAGGAAACAACTGTGCCCCCGGGGGCATGCAAACTCTCTCTCTCCCGCCGTAAGGCTTTCATTAATTACAGAACAAGAGGATCTTGAAATCTACATGGCCGTGGCTCACAAAAAAGAAGAGCATGGTTAGAGATAAACATGGTGGAATGGTGCAAATTGGAATGAAAATGTAAATAAGTTTAGTCTGAACTTGTTTGGAAATTAAGGTCGAAAAATGTTATCCTCGCGTGAATGCATCAAATTCACTGTTGAATCAACCACTCAAGGTCAAGATCTGGGGATGAGTATTTACACATTTTGTTGTGAAGGAAAATTGAGGGGTCAACGCGTTAAATCTAGCATTTAACTTAAGCGATTAAATCTTGCAGGTCAACGCGTTTGACAATCTCTTGTACTGAAATTAAAGCTCACAACCGTACGATGAAGAAATTAAATATCTGTGTTTTGTCTTCCAAATCCCTTCCCTTCTGAATATAAACCCTGTTTGTAGCATAATTCACCTTGCAAACGGCTTTACATTACTGGAGGGTGTATAACGTAAAATATCTATAGTCATTCAAAAAAGAAATTTAGGTTTTGCTGCCTTTTGTTTATATTTAAATCAAGATCCATGTGCTAGTAAATAATTTCATATCCTTCTTGAGAGATCGACGGTCATGTATAAATAATGAATGAATCCACGAAAAGCTGACTTTACATGTATATTCCAAAAATCAATAGCAAGAATTGTAAGCTAACACTAGTATTTATTTGTTAAGTACTTTTTCCAGCCCTTCAGTTAAAGTATGACAGATGCATAAAAGATTCGCATGCATTTTTGCGGCGATGAACTTATTTTCTTATTCTTTGTATTCGTACGGACTATGCAAAATACATAATAATAAGCTCTGCAGTTTGCACGCAGCATACGAGCGTGCCTGCTGCAATTTTACAAGATTAACAGAGAAAACAAAACCTATTTTTAAACAGTAGACAATCATATTCCTACTAATATTCCTCGCAACACGACATCTGCGAAAAAGAACTAACAAGCCATACTGATGAATAGCGAAAGAATATGTATATATAGAAAGGAATGAAGGAATTAATCAATTAATCTGCAAGTTTGCTTGGTGATGAAATGCATATGGTAGCTGCCACTGGCTAGTGCCCTTGGCCGGGGCCGCTGGGACCAGAATTCTTAACAAAGTTCTGGCTGTTGGTAAACTTGTGTCCCTCTCCTCCAGAGCTAGGACCGGAGTTCTTAATCCCTCCTAAAGTCTCAGAGTTGGTGAACTTGTGTCCCTCACCAGGGCCACTTGGCCCTGATTGCTTCATTGATCCCAGAGATAACCAGTCAAACACATCCACGTCCTCCCTAATGCCTGCGTTCACTTCCTTAATGATGCTCAAAGGACGAGCTTCTGAGACTCTAAAAACAGTGTTCACCAATAGAAACAGAACCAATAGGCCCTGAACTCTGAGCACTGCGGTTATCATGCCGTTAGTTCGAAGATTATAAAGCTCAAGAAAGTAGAAAAACAATGCTTGATAGGTAAGAGAGAGAGAGAGATGTTTTAACTTTGTGAAGGATATGGAGACACTAGGACTAGGAGTACCTTAAATAGGACAACTGGTAAGCAAGAAGTTAAGAGAAAAAGGTGAGTTAGGTTGGTTTGACTCGTGCATATTAATTCCAATAGGAGAGGCTTGAAAATCTTTTGCCATGGTCAAACCCTACGTGAGCATATTGATCGTATTCTCGGGGAGGAAGCAGCCGAGGAGGTTCTGAAGGTCATTCAAATATATATGCATTTAGGAGAGAGGGCTGCGGACTAGTGATCTATACGGGAGTATATATTTATTAAAACATGGAGTGGAGGAAGAAGTTACAGGAAGCTAGGATTATGTGTCAAAGTCGGATTGGTTGAGTTTCCCTTGGTACCCACGGCACAAGTGGAAACGCGCTAGGAGCTCCAGGAAGAAGACCAAAGACTAAATATGTGATGACGTCACTTGAGTTTGAACATAGTTAAGGACCAGAGACTGGTTGGTTTATTGGAGCTATATGGTGTGACCGGTCAAAATAACAAAATAATTAAAAAGACGTCGTTGTGACTGTGACTGTGTGTGTATGGAAGATCAATGGGCGCAAGCGGGACGAAAGTTCGTAGCTAGCTAGTGAGGAATTACTATACAAATTGGATCTCTCTCTTATATTGGGAAACCCAATTGGCCAACTAATGCACGCACATACATAAAGTGTAACGGCCTTGTCAGCCGATGAGCATTACCAGTATAAAGACCATGTGCCGCGGATGAGCATTACCAGTAATAACAAGTCACTTTCACTTGAGGAGCTAAAGTCTTACAAGCCATCCCATTCAGTATAATTTTTATTATATGTACGTAAGAAATTTAAGAGTAAATTTCCCATATAAAGTCTTCAAAATTACTGACAAGTTCAAATTGTTACCGCATGACTCTCATTTTAAAGAGCGAGTATGTTTTCCTCCTTTCTATCCTAACTAGTTAGGACATAGTGTGTCTGTCTAACGTTTGTAGGGTTTAAACGCACGTTTAACAGTATTTTTCTGTAAAACGAGATAATCTCCTTAATATATTTGTCTCAACTTACGTAAAAGTACTTCTCTACCGCATTCTCAAATAGGTCCAGTAGTGTTTTTTTTATTGCTGCTGCACGATTTTATTTGGGATCAATAATCACTGAGCAATGATAAATTTGCGATTTCACTGCGTCTGTTCTAATTTGTGCACTCACACTAGTTTCTTTGAGGAACCAGTAATAAAGTGATAAAAATAACCAGTGAAATTTATGATTTCATAAAAAAAAAGTTGTGTTGTCGCTTTTTTTTAAGCAGGAGTCATATGAAGATATTAACTATGTGACATTCCTATATGAAATGGAGATATAATTGGTGCCACTTGACTTTAAACTCAAAGGCCTTTAGCACAAATGAAAATAATCAAAGAGTAGGCGGAGCTTCACGGGAATTCGTGGTGAATCGAATTGTTTCGTAATAACCAATAATTACTTGACCATTTGATCGTTGTAATATTGCAGCAGGCTTAGAGAAGTAATATATATTTGGGAAAAAATAAAAGAAACGCAGAGAAGATCATCATCAGTCTGATATTCTTCACCACACCAAAAACAATACATCTAAAATATATAATTATTCATAAATTTCAATTCAATGATACTTTTTTAAGATGTAAATAAAAGTAGTTCATAAATGTAATTATAAATGTCAAGTACTAAACGATTTAAATGAACAATATATATATTCGGCCACCACCCGCATTTGAAGATGGGTCTGCCCCTGTTCACATCACTACACATATTACAGTACAATCATAACATTCTTCGGAACACTGCAACTGAAGAAAGAACCAATGAACGAACCGAAAGAATGAAGGAGTTAATTAATCTGCAAGTTGCTTGGTAATGAGAAGGGTAACTGGCCACTGCCTAGTGCCCTTGGCCGGGGCTGGGACTAGACTCCTTAACACCTCCAAGTGTCTGGCTATTGCTAAATTTGTGTCCCCCTCCTCCAGCGCTGGGACCCGACTTCTTAATCCCTCCTAACGTCTCTGAGTTCGTGAACTTGTGTCCCTGTCCAGGGCCACTTGGCCCCGATTGCTTCATTGATCCCAGAGATAACCAATCAAGCACGTCCACGTCGTCCTCTCCAATGCCTGCGTTCACTTCCTTGATGATGCTCAAAGGACGAGCTTCTAACACTCTGAAGATGCTGTTCACCATCAGAAACAGAACCAAGAGACCCTGAACTTTGAGTGCCGCCATTGTCACGCTTTTAAGTTTCACGACAATATTACAACAAACTCGAGAGAGTACAAAAACAATGCTTGAGTAGACAGAGATATAGAGAGAAAGAAAGGAAGTGTTTCGATGATGTGTTTAATTGATTCGTGCGAGACGGAGTCCCTTAAATAGGATGGCATGCATGAAGATGAGAAGAGAGGAAGGTGAGGGTTAGGTTAATTGGTTTGGAACTTTGACTCATGCATATTCCAATCAGAGACTTGAATTCTTTTGCTGTGTTCAAACCCGACCAGCCGACGGGGTTCTAAAAGTCCTATATATATATGAGTCTACACAAAAGCTTAAAATGAACGAAGAAGTTAGAGTTACGTGTCCAAATCGGATTATTGGACGACGGCAGTGAAGTCGTTGGGGAGGGTGAAGCGAGGAGCTCGAACGACGAAAGAAAAGAGCCACGTGATGTCACTTGGCTTTGAATTACCCTTAAAAAAAATCTGAACCAGAGTGGTATGCTCTGTGACCAGACCAGTCAAAATTAAAAGACGTGGTCTGCGGCAGCAAGGGCGCCAAGTGAGACGAAAGTTCATGGCATGGCTGCTGGCTTGTGGCAATCCCGTTGGTTCCAACTTCCCTTCTTTTTGTATTGTGAAACATGTATCCTCTTGTTACCAAAAATATTAAACGTGTATCCTCTCGTGCTGACAATCATATTCAAGTCTATTGCATTTAACCCAACCCCCCTCAAACCCCTCTGTGAGGTTTGGCTTCTCTCGTAAGCATCTATTTCATTTTCTTCTCAAAAGTATATATCTACCCTTAAATTAAAAAAATGGATGATCCGGATTTTATATTTTATAAAACTATTATTATAAATATAAATAAATAAATTTAAGGGTTAAAGGGCAAATTTACCCTAAAATATTTAGGAAGTTATGCATTGGATGTTTAGAATTTTTTAAAAGCAATGTTGCCCGTTAGTTAAAGTTAAATTTGACTGTTTATTTCACTGTGGCCTCCTCATCCAGGTCACTTCATCCTCTTTGTCCTTTTCTTCTCCTTCTTCGAAGATTCAATGGCCGGAACTCTATTAGTGCAGCAAAACCATCCTGCACAGTGAAGCACAACCATCTTGCTCCTACTCATCGACTGTCCAAATAAAAAACAAAAAATCATAATCAGCAGAAGGGGCCAGTGTTGACACCAAATTTGTGCCAAAGATTCGCTGCATCCACGCCATATTGCCTTCCGGTCTTAAGCCTGTGCAAAGCCTTTGAATAGCCAATTACTCAAGCCAACTCCAACCTCAGTCCCAGACAGCGTGAGATGGAAGTACACTGTTGTAGCCTTCACAACCGTGAGCGATATCTGGCAGGGGTGAGAGGCGATGTAGCAAAGGGCGATGGGTGAAGGCAAGAATGAGAGATTGAGAGTGATGAGCGAGGTCTGAGAGGCTAGTCATCCTCATCATGATCCCCCCAGCCGTGAGCATCTTGTATGGTCTGAACTCTAAGAAGCTAAAGGATTTCAGCCCAAATAAAGAAGATGAAGAGCAGACTACGGTTATTTAGAGTATTGTAAAATTTAATTTTATATTATCAGTTTTCTTTGGACAATCCAAATATAAATACCTTGAAAATATCACATGGAGGCGCCGACGAAGGAGCCGAGAAAGTGGGGCAGTGGGCTTCAGGTTGGGATGGGGTTCGTGACGGTGTCGGCGTTCATGTTGAGGGAGAGAGAAGCTTAAGCAAGAGAGAGGAGGGAGTGGATGAAGAGAGGAAGGGACGATTTTTGAAAGAGACGGAGAGCAAAAGGAAGAAGGGTGAAGAAGATGATGATGATGATGATGAAGTTTCAACTTTGGTAAGAACAAAAAAATTGTGTCAACGTTCTGCGACTTTTTTTAATTTATGTTTAAATTTTCAATCAATGACGTGGTCAAATTTAACCTTAACTAATGGTGGGGTAATATTACACTGTTTTTATACTTTTAAGGTAACATTACTCCTTTCGAGTACTCAATACAACTCCGTAATTATTTTTTGAGTAAATTTTTCCTTTAACCTTGAGTTTAATCTATCAAAATATGATCTAAAAGAATTATAAATACATGTAATAAAATTTTAACATGTGAATTTTTATAATAATATTTTCTAACATATTAAATCTAAATCATCCATTATTTTATTTTAGAGTTAAAATCTACTTCTAAAAAGAAATTGGAAGGATGCTTTTAAGAAAATCTGGTCCCCTCTTTTTGCTGCTCTTATCGTGCGGGGGTTGGACATTGGGCTGTGATAAATCTACGATTTCATTGGGTTTCAGGTCCAAGGATGAGCTGTGATAGATGCCAAAAAAACAGATAGTTTTTTTAATTTAACAATAAATTTTTTTACCACAAACACATATCACAATTAATTAAATTTTAAAAAGTGTAAAAACATATATAATAATATTAAAATGATGCAATTTTAGTAATTTCAATAGATTAATCAAAACATTAGTAGACTCCATTTGTTATCATTTTAACTTTATAATGAATATTTAGACCAGTTTTAAAGGATTGTTGAAATTACATTTTTAAAAGATAATGTTTATTAGACACTTTGAGAAACTTGATTGTGAAAATAAAAATATAGGTATGGCGAAAAAATTTATAATTAAAATTGCATTTGACCCTTTTTTGAAAAAAACGAAAGGAGTAGAAGATGAAGCGCTTGTTTGGGAAGCTATTCTTCCCAACGGTGCACGTAAGCCGAGACAAAACCATTTCGAAATCTGTAAAAACCATCTTGAAATCCATAAAAACCATCTTGAAATCCGTAAAACCATCTCGAAATTCCCAAAATACCTCGAAATATGTAAAATCCATTTTCCCAACGGAGTTCCCAAACAAGCACGAACACAGCTAATCTAACTTTATAAATTTGGTTGGGCAACAGCTCTTTGAGTATGGATGACATATTGCTTCGCTCGTCTTTAACTATGCGATCCCATCAACGTGAATAATATATTGAGAAATTTACAATTAGATTCTAGAGAATTAATAAATAAAATATTTTAAAGATTCATGAAATTATTATGAGGTGCCAGAAGTAGCTGTTGAGATTATCATTAACTTTAACAGCCTTCATTAACAATCTCATCAGCTACTCATGTGACCTTATAGTAATTTTGTGAATCTTTGAAACTTTTTATTCATTAATTCTTCTATTTGTGACTTAAATGTAAATTTTCATGATATATTTCTATTAACTGTACGGAGCGCCAATACTCAATTAGATTATCTGTTTCCTATGATTACAAAAATGAAGCACGGCGATGAGGACACGCACACGTATATATAGCTACGATCGAAGACAAAATTTAATGAGGAGAAAATTATTGAAGAGCACCAGCAAAAGTTCCAGGGCGGGACCATCTTGATCCGTTTTGATCCTTATATACAGTTTTAAAGTGTTTTCATTTAACATAAGAGGATAGAGTCTGATGAGAGAGAAAGCTAGAGAGAGAGTGGGCACGGTGATTGCACTTCGATTGCTGGGGATGGTGCCGATGAAGAAGGGCACCAGTTGAAGGAGGAAGATGAGTTTTTACGTAGGAATATCAAGGCAATGGACGCTGATGCTGATATGGATGACTTGACTATGCTAAATTTCTCTCCAAGACAGCAGACTGGTAATGAAAAGGAAGGATTAAGGCGAAAGGAGGTAAAGGACCAGGAGCATGCAAATAGATTCCAAAGAGCTCCCATTTCTTATAAAGATAAACTTATAGGACGAGAAGATCAAGCCTTAGACGAAGACTACGAAGCTCAACTAAGGTAATGGGTACAGGAGAAGGATACAACTCCTTTGTTAACAGAGGACCAAGAAAGGTTGATCAACTCGCTGCCGAACCTCCACCTCCCAGATGAAAGATTGAAGGATTTATGTCGCCCCTGGAAAGATGCTTTAGTCATAACCCTTATAGGACGAAGAACCAATCTGAGAATGATGAGAGACCGAGTGGGTTGGCTTCTGAAATCAGAACACTTCGACCTAATAGACTTGCAGAATAGCTTCTATGTTTTCCGTTCAAAGGACAGGGAACTATGCAGAAGACTGTTGTTTGATGGCCCATGGATCATCCAAGGACATTATTTGGCGGTTCAGAGGTGGAGTCCTAACTTCAACCCTCATTACAACACTATCAACAAACTGGCAGTTTGGGTTAGGATACCAGCGCTGCCATTATACTGTTACTCAGAAGATTTTCTTTTCGAGCTGGGCAATATCATTGGGAAGACGTTGAAGGTAGACTTGAACACTCTTGCTCATTGCAATAGAAACAATGGTTTGTTGGTGGAAAGAGGAAAATTTGCAAGAGTAAGTGTGGAAGTGGATTTGACAAAAAAACTTCAGTCAAGGTTTGTTATACGTAAGTGCATTTTTACGGTGGAGTATGAGGGATTAGAGGTCATTTGCTTCAGGTGTGGGAGATATGGGCATAATGAGACTTGTCCTAATCATACTCAAGAAAGCAACGGAAAAATGGATGATGGTGTGGTCGCCGGCAATACTCTGGTGAGTAAAGAAGAAGATAGGGGAAACAACCCCTGGTCAGTGTTACAGGGGTTTCGTTAGATGAAGCGTACGGAGTGTGGATGAAGGCTACCAAAACGTTCAGACCTCGGACAAGCAAAAGTGATATAGATAGGAAGCAAGCTACGACTTAGGGGAAATATGGGATTACAAGTAACAGAGAAGGGGGAAAAATGTCAGCTCACGATATGATACTCTGCTAAAAGAAACCCAGATATCGAAAAAGTTTTCGAAGAGAGAAGTTGGCACGAACAAGGAAACTGCAGTGGAATGGAGAAGGAAAGAGAAGAATGTTGGAACTCAAAATAGGAAGGGCTCTATGGATAAAGGCGAAGGAAATATAGAGGGTCAAGGGGTAGGTAGCCCTATAAAGTCAACTCTGCAGACAAGACAAAAAGGTGACAAGAAGGAGAAGGATGTGCAAGACAAAAGGAAGAGAAGAAAAGCAAGGAGGTGAGGATAGAGACAGGGGTGGACGAGCTACAAGGAATGTGCAAACTAGTTGGTGGGCCAAGCTTATTAGATAATTCCAAGAGCTACAAAAGGAAGACAAGCTTGGGAAAGAAAAGTGGGCTTGGACCGTGGCAGAAAATTAATGGGCCAAATTTTAAAAGAAAAGTGGTCTTTGGGTCTTTATTAAAGAAGGACCCAAGCTTTTTGAATCAGGTTCATCAAGTGATTGAAACGGACAAGCAAAGACAACACGGAAGCAGCCTGGAAGGAAATGTTGTTATTGAGCAACAGTGTATTGAGCCTCAAAAGTACCTGCTCATGACGGCACATGGTGATCGGGTAGGTGTCAATTCATTTGACGAGCTTGAGAGTCCTTTATCTTTGGTGCCCAACACGCCTGGAATGAGTGATGATACAGGACAGGCAGGGGTGCAATGCAACCAAGATGAAATGGGACCAGGAATAAAAGAAGGCCAAAAGGAAAATGTAAGAAGTAAGGAGCAGAGCATGGAGTTATCTGTTTCAGACCAGTAATGCTGCGTGTGAAGGTGCCTCTTAGCCTCTTTATTTTGTTTCCTTATGAATATTCTTGTTTGGAATTGTAGAGGCGCAGCCTCAAAAATTTTTCCGGCTAGATTAAGAGATGCCATTAGAGGGAATAAAGTTCACATTGTGGTCCTTATGGAGACGCGGGTTAGCGGTAGTAGGGCAGATTTATTGTCCGGAAATTGGGTTATAACTCTTGGGCTAGATTGGAGGCAACAGGTTATGCAGGGGGAATTTGGATATTGTGGAATAGTGAGGAGCTCTCTGTCCAGTACATAGACTCTTCTACCCAAGCCATTCATGTGAAGGTGTTACCCTTTAACAATATTCAAGGCTTCTGCATGTCTTGTGTTTATGCGGAACCTTGCTGTAACTGCCATAAAGCTTTATGGGCTGAGCTCAAGCATTTTAAAAGATCGGTAGTGGGTCCTTGGCTTGTGATTGGTGACTTTAATGCCTATCTTTCTTCTGAGGATAAAAAGGGAGGAGGAGAAGTGAATATCACTTTAATGAAACAGTTTGGGGATTGTATAAATCAGACAGATTTGATCAAGGTGGAGGATGTGGGAGGCAGATTCACCTGGGAGAGAGGCCTTCTGAAGGAGAAAATTGATTGGGCGTTTATTAACCAGGATTGGAGCTTGATTTTTCCTTTTACTAAGGTCCATCATCTTCATAAATTTGGCTCGGATCACCGCCCCCTCTTACTCAAAAGTACTGTTGAAAGAAGACATAATGCAAACAATTCTCCCTTCCGTTGTCAAGCTGCTTGGCTTCTGGAAGAGGGTTTTGATGATATTGTGAAGAGAGCTTGGAGCAAGGAGAATTGGAGAGACCAGATAGACTGCTTTAAGAGGGAAGCTAGCTCCTGGAATAAAGATAGAGTTGGGAATGTGTCTGCAAAAAAGGGGAAAATCATGCAGAGAATTAAATGAGTGGAGAGACTAAGAGGTAAACGTGATAACCAGCACCTTGTGCAAACAGAAAAAGAACTTTGGGCGGAGTATAATAGAGTCCTGGCCCAGGAGGAATTGATTTGGTATCAAAAGTCAAGATGCAACTGGTTGAACTGGGGGGACAAAAACAGTAAGTTCTTCCATATGGCTGCAGTTGTGCAACGAAGGAAGAATACGATAGACGGGCTTAAAAATGAGCATGGGGATTGGGTGTACGACCATCAGGATCTCAAACAGATGGTGGTGAGCTATTGTGAGGATCTCTTCAGCAGTGAGATTATCAACAGACTTCCTCTTTCCACTCATTACAGGTTCTCTTGCCTTCTTGACTCTGATAAAGCTTGCTTAACTGCTAGAGTGAATGATGGGGAGATAAAAGATGCTGTTTTTTATTTGGGAGCTTTCAAAGCGCCAGGGCCAGATGATATTCAGGCTTTCTTTTATCATGAATATTGGAATACTATAGGTCCCTCCTTGTGCAACATGGTGAAGGGGGTTTTTGAGGATCCTAGGAAAATTCAGGGGATAAATGACACCAATTTGGTCCTCATTCCTAAAACAGAGCAGGTGGAATCAGTTAAAGACTTCCAGCCAATATCCCTTTGTAATGTCAGTTATAAAACCTTAACTAAAGTCATTAGCAGGAGACTAAAGCACATCATAGGGAGGATTGTTGGAAAGCACCAATGCAGCTTCATTGCGGGCAGGCAAAGCAGCGATAATATCATTATAACGCAGGAGGTGATTCACTCAATGAAAATGAAGCATGGTAATACTGGGTGGTTAGCTATGAAGGTAGACCTTGAGAAAGCATATGATCGCCTTGAGTGGTCTTTCATTCTGGATATCCTTCGTACTGTGGGTATTGAAGAGCATATGTGCGAGGTTATTATGGCGTGCATCTCTTTTGCCTCTTTTAAAGTCATTTGGAATGGGGAAGCGACCAAGGAGTTCCATCCTACGAGAGGCATCAGGCAGGGAGACCCTATATCCCCGTATATCTTTACTCTCTGCATAGAGAGGCTAAGTCATATCATTAAGGATGCAATTGCAGAGGGTGAGTGGAGCCCAATCCAACTTACACCTGGTGGTCCCCAGTTGTCACATCTGTTTTTTGCTGATGATTTAATCCTATTTGGAGAAGCATCGTCCGACCAAATGCACGTAATGCAGAGTTGCCTTAATAAATTTTGTGCGGTTTCGAGGCAGAGGATGAATATAGGGAAGACGAAAGTTCATTTCTCGAGAAATGTGAATTTTAATCGAGCATTGCAGCTGAGTCAAATAATGGGTGTGGGGTTAACAGGTGATTTGGGGAAATACCTTAGTATCCCTTTATTACACAAAAGGGCCTCATGTGCTACTTTCTCCCATATTATTGAACGAACCAATAGAAAGCTTGCTGGATGGAAGAGGAACTCTCTTAATTTGGCAGGTCGAGCTACACTTATAAAATCAGTCTTATCTACTCTCCCTTACTACCACATGCAAACTATGCTTCTTCCAAAGAAGTTAGTTCTGGACCTTGAAAGAAGAAGCAGGGACTTTCTTTGGGGCAGCAATGAAGAAGGAAGGAAAATGCATCTTGTGTCATGGGAAGTTATAGCTAAGGACAAGAAAAATGGTGGGTTAGGAATCCGTGATTTGCGCAAACAGAATGAGGCTTTCATTATGAAGTTATGTTGGAATCTCTTAAACAACAGAGAAGCGTTATGGGTGAGAGTCCTCAGATCCAAATACAAGTGTGGGGATTAGGTGATGCCGAAGGTTACTAAGATGAATTCTTCATCTCTCACATGGAGAAGTATTTGTGAAATGTGGGATAAGTTCAAAAGGGGAGTAGGAGTGAAGATGGGAAATGGAAAGTTGGCTAATTTTTGGTATGATAATTGATCGGAAGTCAACCAACCTTTGATTAACTTGATGCTGGGTTGTGAGGGGATCAACAACTTGAAGGAAAGGGTGATGGATTATGTTAATGATAATGGTGATTGGGACATTCAGAAATTGGGATATTGGTTTCATCCTCAGGTTATTGAGTGCATTACCAGTGCCCACCCACCTAGTGAGGAGAGAGGAGAGGATCACTATATTTGGAAACCGTCCATTGATGGTTGTTTTACTGTTAACTCTGCATACCATTTTCTTTTTGCAGGTATCCATCAGCAAGAGGACAACATATGGAGGAGAATGTGGCGATGGCAAGTTCCTGAGAAGATCAAGACATTTATGTGGCTCTTTTCCCATAGCAGAGTTCACACCGCACAACTCAGAGTTAACAGAGGGATTGAAGTGTCAGCAGCGTGTCCTTTTGATTGCTCTAATGAAGAGGATGATATGCACCTATTAAGGGACTGTCAGAAAGCCCGGGAGAGGTGGTTGGCAATTATACATCCCTCTAAATAGGCTATTTTCTCATCCTTACAGGGAGTAGAATGGGTTCGTTGGAATCTAAGTAATGAGGCGGGAAAGATGTCTACAAAGAAAGTGCAGTGGTCTATCTTGTTTGGATACACTTGTTGGGATATCTGGGTGAATAGATGTAAAAAGTTGTTTGGCACGGAAGAGGAGGATGAGGTCCTCAACCCCAATTCTAGCTTCTTTCGTGCTTGTCTTGATCAAGATTTGAAATCCAGATGTACTCTTTATAATAGAACTAGGGGAGAGATGCATAACAACAACCCAAATAGGAGAGGATTTCATAGTTTGGAAACTGATGCATCTGTACTCAGGTCAGGAAGATGCTGCTGTGGAGGTGTTATCCGGGGAGAGGATGGAAGTTGGGTAAGTGGGTATAGTTGCAAGCTCACGAATGTACCAACAGCGATTGCAGAGATTATAGGCATCATACATGGTCTATATCTTTGCTGGAGTAGAGGAATTCGAATGATAGAGGTGAAGTCTGATTCTATTGAGGCAATTAACTTAATGATACGGGGATGCACAATGAACCATCCCTTCATCGATATTGTCAATGAATCAAGGGACCTCCTAAATAGATATTGGCTGGTCATAGTAAATCATGTACCTAGATAAGATAATACTGATGCGGATTATTTGGCAAAACTAGCTCATGATATTAGTGGAAATTTCCTTGTATTAGCACACCCACCTCCTCATGTATTAGCTCCTCCTCATGCTTGGGGCGTTGGTGGAGATGTTGATTAGGGGCTCTAAAAGCCTATTTGTACTATTCTTATGAGTTAATGCTATTCAGTTATTATTAAAAAAAGTGTTTTCATTTTTTACACCTTATACTCTACTTCTTCCTATTTTAAATATTGGAGTGAGATTGAAAGTTTACTCTCATTTGAAACTCGTTATTCCACTCTCTCTCTCTCTCTCATCTTAACTAAAGAAGTTAGATAAAAGATTTTTTTTTAATTTTAAATATAAGGTTTTAATTCATTTTATTTTTTAAATTTATAATTTTTGTTTCAAGTACCTATTCATGATTTTCTTTTTTTGACAAACATTACTTCTAGTTAAAGGGCTTTTAAAGAAATCAAGTGTATTTTGCTTTGGCAGTTGGAGAGCCTCTTCACTATTCTTCTGAACGGGATCCCATGACGAACTCAAAGTAAGTCACATCCACGTGAGGATAAGAAAATATGTCCATTTGAAAATGCAATAAAGAAGTATTTTTACATAAGTCGAGGTAAATATGTGAAGGAAATTATCCTATTTTACAAAAAAACACTGTTGAACATGCGTTTTGGCTCTCTATAATTATTGTCAAACATGGTCAATAATTATGATAGTTTTTTCTAATAAATACTAAATCAGGTACATGGTGGCAGCTGACTAGACTTTTCTCGTTTAAACAAATGAGCTGGCGTTTGAAAATTTGATGTGTTATAAATGTTTCCATGTATTTTCTTGTTTACGTCGTGTTGGAAGAGTTGCAAGTGTCAGTAAACACTCTTTAAATTTAGACACACGTTTTAGTGCCTGTTTGGGAAGCCATTTTCTCAAACGGTGCACGTAAGTCGAGATAAAACCATCTCGAAATCTGTAAAAACCATCTTGAAATCCATAAAAACCATCTTAAAATCCGTAAAACTATCTCGAAATTCTCAAAATGCCTCGAAATCTGCAAAATCCATTTTCCAAACGGACTTCCCAAACGAGTACTTAATTGTAGTAAATCTCTGAAATCTAACTTACATATTCTTTTAAAAAAATTGTGATGGGAGAGTTATATTTAAAGTTTTAAACTGAATAATGTCCAAATTTATAAAAAATATGATAAAAGTATTGAAAGGTGGCTTTTTTTTTTAAAAAGATATCCTTCTGGTCTTTCTTATGAATCATAAAAAAATTACATTTAACATGATATTATTAGCTTTTTTCCAAATTATAATGAAATATTAGGTTATGATGTTTTGCTTTTGTTGTGCGTGATACATCCGATTCAAACAATGAGTCCATTTGGGAAAGCGGTAAAGAAGTGCTTTTATGCAAGTCGAGGTAAATATGTGGAGGAGATTGTTTCGTTTTACGAAAAAACACTGTTGAACGTGTTTTTGGGTGATAGGTAAGTGTTACCAAACAAAAACAATATTGGATTCAAATAAAAATAGCGTAACTCTAAAAGAGGTTGAGTCTAGAGAATAACTTCTTATAACATACAAATCAAAAGTAAAACTCATCAAACAATGTTGGCATTTGAAGATATCCGCGGGAAATAGTTCTTATACTTATGGCACAAAAATATCTTTATACTAATAAGAGTTAAATCTAATAAAATCGATTTAAAAATTACATCTTGTAATTTTCACGAGGTTTTGTTTTTGTAGTCTGGACTTTTGTTACTCTGTTTATTTTTAATGATAGCTCTTTTCTTCGGCAAAAAAAAAATCTAATAAAATCGGTTAATTCAATGTTTATATTTAATAGTATAGTAAATATAATTAATTTTAATAGAAAAATCCCGATTCTTCGGTTGGAAAAAAAAATCTCATCCCGCAAGTAGGATATTTTTTATCTAGAAGCTATAAACCCTACATGTCATTCCTTAACAGCCACTTCCCGATTGTTACGGCGATTTGCCTCTTTAAACCATGGTTCAATCGTACAGGGGAACTACTTGCCTAAAATAAAACAGGGTATCTGTTTCTTGTCCTCTATGGGAAAAATATTTTTCTTGAAAGGCAAATTGAACGCAGTGGTGGCAGGCTCTGATGAAATCAAACATCACAATCTGGTAAGGCTTACGCATGAAGGCGCTAATCAGTCAATTTTGAACAGCTCAATGGAAGATGATTGACGAGGACCGAGTTCGAGGGGTTCTTTTCTTGGAAACGAATCGCCAGCCAGCAATCCCTTAATACTTGAATTTGAATACATCTGAAATCGCGAGAGGTGTTCACCGTTCCCTTAAATAAATGTTTATCTTTGTCCCTGTGAATCTCCTACTGGGATCAATCTCAATCAATTATATGTTCCTCCTCGGTCCCTTTCTTTTATTCTTGTCACTTCTCTTTTTTGCTCTGATTAGCCCCAATCCACATGCATGTTTATTATTCTGTTCTTCGACGAGTGAATTCCCTCCCTCTGTGTCTATCGACCCTTGCTTTGTCATCTTTGGTTCTCCACTTGACCACACAACAAATAAAGTTCTCAAAAAACTACAACCGACTCCTTGAATTCCTATTCAACCGACTCGCATAAAAAAAGCAACGTACCTGTTTTAACGCTTCTTCTTCTTCTTAGCCATGTATTGGAGTCAATTCTGGTCGATTACAGTTCGAAACTAAATGTGTGCATAATTTTTCATTGAAATTTGAACTTAGATTTATTATGTTACAGGGAATTAACCCCTTCTGTTATATTCAACTCTACCCAACTCCAATTGCATGTTTTAATGCTTCAAGTCTTCAAACAGTATCATATATTGCACCTTGTATTTAAAACCATAGATAACAAACAAAAATATGGTTAGTGTAAGAATATATCATTTGCCAATTAAAAGAGCATACGTTTTGGGAAGAATAAAAGCCCACCCTAAAAACGATGGTAACAGAAGAAAAATCCGGGAATAAAAAGACTCCATTTTTGGCGAGGTGGTACTTCTGATAAAAACCAGAGGGTGGGAAAAGGGGCAAGGTTTATAGGTAAAATTACATATTCCGCTCAATTCCTTTTAGTCAAAGATGCTTAGATTTTTAGGCCCTTACGAATTAAATAAAAAATGATTGGAAACCACCAATTGATGATTCTGTCGATTGTGTCGTCCATCGATTTCAAAAGGTGAAAAGGGAATAAGAGAACATGCACTTACTATCCCTTTCCTCCATTAATTTGTTGACGCACACACACCTTCCCTTATTTTGTGCTACAGTTGTAAAACCTGTAGATACTTTGCTTCCCATTTTCCCCCACTCTTCATACGTAGAAAGAAATAGGCGGACACACGCTGAATAACTGAATAAATTATTAAAAAAAAACCTCCAGACAACATAAATTTATTCATTTAGTCCCATCCACAGAAAATTAAATAATTGAGAATCTTCCAATCTTTCCTGTCAGTGCAAATTGTGAGGATGTGAACCCAAATCCAAACACTCCGCTGGCTCATGATCACCATAGTAGATTGATTCCACCTCCACTTTTTGCATCAGGTACCCACTTTCCTCACTATAACAAAATGCACCAGAAGCTTGGAGCGCTTTGATCCTTCGTGTTTCCCAATTCACAAAGCCATTCTCTAACGTCAAGTTTTGAACCTGACTCTAATGGGAAGGGTGGTATTGTGTGTAGGAATTAATGGCTGTGCCTGATTATTGCCTATAAGAAAAGTTTCAGTCAACTCATACTGCCTTTAAGAGGTCCCACCCTCTAAAAGCCCTTCACCGTCCATTTGCCCTTCCAAGCTCCTCGTTCATATGCAAAAGAACGCTTAGCACACTCGTTGGAGATGCCAAACCTATCTTTTCAGCTTCCAACACTTTATTTGGGTATAAAAATTTTAGGCGTTTCATTACCAATAGGGTTGGGAGAGACAGTTTCTGCCAACTCTAGAATGAGAAAGCTCTCTGCTCTCCTTCTGATCGCCCTCATGATGATGATGATGCTATTTTTGACAAGGCCGAGCCCTGTGAATGGTAGGGTTCTGGCATCAACAGTGAAGGAACAGAAGGCCAATATTCATCAACCTCGGGAACAGCCTAATAGTCCCAGGGGGGCTTCTTCAGCAGAGAAGGAGACAGGCAAACCTGCAGAAAACCAAAGCAGCCGGGTTTTGATTGGGAAAGAATTCCATACAATGGCTTCCGGGCCAAGTAGAAAAGGTTCTGGTCACTAGCAGCCCCCCAATTCATGGTTCCTACCTGTTTTTTATTTTGATTTGGTTACACATGGATTCATTATAGAGCAGCTTTGTACATTAGCTATGGAATGTATCATCTTTGTCTATACTATCTAATATATTCGAGTGTTGAATTTATAGCAGACAAGTTGAGTTTTTTCTTTTTTAAATTTGCTAGTCGCATGGTAATGATAGAGGTTTTTGGCAGCACAAAAATAGTAACCAGAAGATGATATTGAACACTTGTAAATGAAATAATCCGCTGGAGCAGCTCATACCCAATATTTCAAGGTAAGTGAAGTATCCATATGATATTTCCAGATGTGAAGTGATTATCATGAACCTCAGGGTAAGTTATCAAAGCTACAATACAACATGTTGGTTGCGTATACAATTACACATAAGCACAAGCAACCAAAAAAGCATTGGGTGGCATGTACCTCATACACTAGATCACTCAATTGAGAATGATGATATAACCTATCAATTGGCTAAGGCTTTTACCGCTGCCAACACATCATGTCCGATGACATGTGCATAAGATTTATGCAAATGCCAGGTTTATACTCTAAAGCACTTCGCTGACATAATTGAAGTTCATAGCTGCAGTGAGGTTTGACCTCAAAGACTGAGGATCTGTAATGAAGTTCATGCTTGTGATCCCTTGCATGGGCCTTTACTCAGTTATGTTACTGAGTTTGCACTCATTCTATATATTTCAAGGATGACATTAGCAGTACTACAACACAAAGCTTCTGAGGAGTGGTTCTCCATCAAT
>JANTPZ010000688.1:0-14540 GCA_025593235.1 Vachellia pachyceras | reverse complement strand
ATATGAACTTGGACCTATCATAAACACTTGCTTTTATATTTTATTACCATTATTATTTTTCAGCTTTAAAATCATCCTCATCATCCTCTTCAATCCAATTTTAATTCTAAATTTACACTATTAATTATCACCAACAATCAGAAAAATTAAAGAGGGAGTGCTTATTGCTCGCTACCTTGACCTTATCACGTCTTCAATTTTTGTATCTTTAAATATTTTATTTATGAGCAAATATATCTGGATCCATTAAAGTTTAACTTTATTTAAAAAAATGAAAAAATTCAACTTAGATGAGTTTGATATTTAAAAATATTGCTAGATCCTATTCTTTCTATAAGAAAATTTTAGGAGAGTTCTCCTGATCCAGTTTAAGAAAAATAATAACCACTCAAATATAATATTTTATTTTGTTGCTCTAGTTAAAAGGAGTTTTTGTTAATGACATTACTCATTAAAACTCAATCATTATTTGATAAGAAATGAGGGTATTTGAAAAATATATATGGATCTAATAAGTTGAATTTGGTGATTTTTTTAAAAACATGAAAAGAAGTCAACTGAGATGAGATTGATGTTTAAAGTTTCATTTCAGAATGCGATGAAAAAATGTTTTTATGTAAATTGAGATAAATATGTAAATGAAACTATTTCATTTTAAAAAACACTGCTAAATAGACTTTTGAGGAATTCGGAAGGATTGCCAAATAGAGCTTAAAAATATTATTAGAAAGATGCTAAAAACAGCCGCCAGGGAGCTACGCTATTGATTGTAACATCGTTTCTAGAAAGATGCTACCACTGTTTTATAACTTTTAGATATTGAATAAATGGTTTTAATTAATTCAAAATCCCCTTTTTAATCAATCCCCATTGACCCCGTAAAATTTGATTCAGATCTGTATAGTATTAATGTTTTTTTCAGAGAGCAAGTGAGAGTAGTTGGATTCATTATGGTAACAATTTAATGCATGTTCCCCATTTGCTTAATGAGGACGGATGGAAAAATAAATGGATGGAAAAAAGTTTGCTAACGTATACTTTTTTTTTTTCCGGTAGTGAGCGTACGTTATGATAAAGTTTATTTACTCCTCAAAAGTAAGTTCAACAATATTTTTTTTGTAAAATAACGTAATCTCCTTCATATATTTATCTCGACTTGCTTAAAATATTTCTGCACCACGTCCTAAACGGACTTTAACCTTAATAGTTAACACTGCCATCAACGTTTTATTTATATTCATTTTTTCGCTGATTAAAATATTTTCTTATTGAATATGGTTTTATTTAACATATTGTCGGTCATTCAAACATTTCTTTTGATTTGAACATTGATTCGTTGCATTGGGAATAGTTAAACATTCCCACCAGAGTTATTGTGGCTCCGTTTGGATAGCCCGTTGGGAAAACGGACACAGATTCCTAGGCAGTTTGTGAGAGGAATTTTGTTTCGGTAAACGCACCCGTTGGGCAAAATGGCTTACCAAACAAAGCCTGTGTGTGTTTGGGAACTCCGTTGGGAGAATGGATTTTACAGATTTCGAGGTATTTTGTGGATTTCGAGATGGTTTTACGGATTTCAAGATGGTTTTTATGGATTTTGAGATGGTTTTTACAGATTTCAAGATGATTTTGTCTCGATTTATGTGCACCGTTTTGACAACGATGTTACCAAACAAGCACATTGGCCGTTGATAGTATTGTTCTATAGGTGTAGATATCATACCATTACAAGCAATCATATTTATGACACTGCTAGTCACCATGTATGGGTGTATCTTTAACTGAGAATTTAACCTTTAATTTAACATTGTAAAAGATTAAGAGCTTGTTTTGTTTCTCTTCATAACATTTAGATTTGGTTTTAAAACCTAGGTTTTGTCCAAATAATCACATTTTTTAGAAAAGCTATTTTGGATATAAGACCTCGATTTGAAATCTAAGTTTTGAAAAAAATTATTTTTTTATCAATTCATACCCTTTCTCCTAATAAATTTTATATTTCCTACATTTTCTTTATTTCTCTTTCCTCTTTCATACCTATTTTTTGCATTGGAATCCGTAAAAGTTAATAACTTTACATACGTAATCACCTTTTAAAATTTAAGCTTTACCTTGAAATCCGTAAAAGCCATTCTCCAAAATCTAGATTTTACCTCAAAATCTGTAAAAACTATTCTTAAAGGGATTTCTAAACAAACCCTACCTCGTTACACAGGAAAACTCGTGGCAAAGGGTTAGGGGATGGTGAAGTATCCAGTTTTCCCACTTAATCCAAAAAGTGTTTTATGAACCAAGAACACCGAGGCCCAAAAATGTTGGAGAAAAAAACTATGTTGCATGTTAACTAAATTGGGCCTTGTGCATTCCAGGTTGTTCTTCAACTTGGCTCCTACATTCTTATGGTGTGATACGGAAACGGAATATGGATTCAGGAATCCGGTTATTGGGTATAACGTACATGACAACATAACCAATTAATATTCAAATTCATATAAAAAAAAGATATTCATATGCAACATTGGATCCGTTTGGAAAAGTGATAGAGAAGTGATTTTACCATTTACGAGGTAAATGTGTGAAAGAGATTATCTCGTTTTGCGGAAAAACACTTTTAAACGTACTTTTGGGGTGTTCAATCGCTTCGCCAAACACCCCAATTATCTCAACTAGGATTACTTCTACCAGAAAAATACTTATACTTAGTCCAAAAAAACTCCTAGCCACTACCAACGAGTTAAGTCTAACGTTAAGTTTATTACAATATATCAAACCCATATTTCAATTTTAAATGGAATAAGGATTTCATACTTTGGAGACTGATGCATCTGCCTCATATCGGGGAGCTTACTTCTTTACTAGTAACAATTGCAGAGATAATAAGCATAATGCATGGACTATACCTATATTGGAGCAAAGGGATTCGGATGTTAGAAGTCAAGTCTGATTCGATTGAGGCAGTTAACTTGTTGATGAGAGGAAGCACAAATGAGCACTCTTTTACAGATATTGTTAACGAAGCCAAATCTCTCTTAAACAAGAACTAACAAACTGTAGTAAATCATATCCTAAAAGAAGAGAATAGTACTGCAGACCAACTGTCTAATCTATCTCATGACATGAGCGAAAATTTTTGTATATATTAACACCCGCCACCTCACATGCAAGAGGTTGGTGGGGATAGAGGTTAAGGTCCCTTCTTGTACCCCTTGTTTAAGTTAATGTTATCCCGTCTTCATTCAAAAAAAAAATAAATAAGGACTCATTTTGTGTCAATTATTGTCTCACATGAAATGATCTATAGTAGGATGATGCCCGTGTCTAGGGAAAAACCTCTTGACTGATTACCAATGGGAGTTGAAAATGGTTTATCCCTTGTAATATAATAAATGAAAATTTGAATATCGAGTAAGGGAAATACCTAGGTTTTAGATTCCTGATGTCAAACCAAAATTTGAATCTTTAGTTAAAAAGGTGTTCATGTTTACTAATTAATATTGTCTTAATTAAAATTATATTTAATAGAAGGATAAATTGAAAATTTTTGATTACTAAAGTTACCGATCCATTCAACGGTGCTTTTTTTAAAAAATTAAATAATTTCTTTCATATATTTTTAGGTAAAAAACAATTTTAATGGGCAAATAACACAAGCAGGTTCACGGCTGGATGCGATGAAATTAATTTTTGGATTCTTATGCAAAAAGGTATCCGTACGGTGTTGTGTTAAGAGAGATAAGAGCAGAAAGGAAAAGAGCATTCTTAGCTATGTTGGGAATCCAGCTGGATGAGTCACGTGAGGTGTCTCGCGCTGCTTGTGTCAGATTCTGACACCTTCCTTTGTCCCAATCCCGATCACCGAATCCATGCAAAGATCTTCTCTCCCTTTCCAAGGTGCCTGTTTATCGTACTTAACATGTGTTTGGAAAATCTATTAAAGGAAAGGAAGAGGAGTTACAGATTCCGAACTCAATTTATAAATCTTAAAATGATTTTATAGATTTTAATATAATTTTTATAAATTTAAAGATAATTTTATTTTGGTTTACTTACATTATTTAAAAAAGTGCTTAAAAAAAGTGCATACGGGCTTTGAAAAAGTGGAAGGAAAAAACGCGTCTGAAAATAGACATCCTATGAGAGAAATTAAATTGCTGTTAATTGAAAACAATTTGACAGATAAAAAGAAGTGTCAAAAAGTGAAAAAGGGAAGCAAGTTGAGGTGGTGGGGGGTCCAATCAAACTTACATGAAAGTAAGCAAAAAAAACAAAAGGGCAGATGCAAAGTAAGGTTCTTTTGATGTTGGGACAATCTTGCAATTTCAACTCTGTGATACTGACAACTCTTGTTCCAACACAACCCAACCTTGTCCCATCCACAAGTCATTCCATGACTCATCTGTTTCCCACCAACATTATCTCTTAATAATATTTTTAAGAGGGAAAAAAATCAATTTTAAAGAAGTTTTTAAGAAATAAAAAGAATCACTTAACAAATCATTTTCAACTCCAAATTATGATTTCAAGGCTAAGAACCATTATATAGAAGTTGAGAATTTACGTGTGAGTTATATAAAATCAAAAATCATGATTTTAAAGTTTAAAAGTTATTTTAGATTTTGGTATGATGTTTATTTACTATATTCTTAAAACCATTGTTTGAATCTAAACTATGACAAACACATACATTCATCAATGACATTTTTTTTTAGCATTAACAATCATGTTCATGTAACAAAACTTTTTCTAGTATGCTTACTTTACATGGCTTGATTGGTAACGCCGTAAAAAAGTATTTTTATGTTGAGAAGGAGATTATTTTTTTTACAGAAAAACACTGTTGAGCGTACTTTTTGGTGAGAGTTAAATGTTTCCCAACCAGTACATAAATTATAAATTACGTAGTTTTCATAGTTAATTAGCCGCCAATTATCGTGAAGTTTCAAAAGATCATGTATGTAGGTCTAGGATAGAGCCAGCTATAATCACAGGGCTAATAAAACATAAACATTAATTATTTAAATTATTGCATTGTTAGGGGGCGTTTGGATTAACAAAAAGTGATTTTACATGCTCCTAAGAACAATTTTATGTAAATTTGGATGAATGTGATTCTAAAGGAGACTACGAGAGGTTGATAAACCAGCTTAATTCATTTTTAGTGGGCTCAGTGAAAAGAACAGAAGTGGAGGTTCGGCACCTTTCCACAAGACAAACTTGATTTTGATTTTATAAAGTTTTGACTTGTTTGGATACTCTATTGGGATAACGGACATAGATTTTAAAGTAAATAGATGAGAGGAATTTTATCTCGATAAGTGCAGAAATTCCTTGTAGGCCGAAACAAGCCCTTTGACATAAGTGCCATTGATTTATTGAAAGAGATAAAAAGGGGAGAAAGCTCGTCTTCCACGAGTAAGCTTGGCTTTGGACGGAATAGACTTCCAGCTTTTGTGCGACCCGTATACGTATAAGCAAAACCCATCCTCGAGAAGAGAGATGGAGTGGTGGGTCTCAATGCCAAAAGTGGAATTGCATGCTCACCTCAATGGATCCATTAGGCACTCCACGCTTCTGTAAGTTTCTTTCTTTCTTTCAATTTTTATGAACTCCTTAATTGCTCGGGTCCAATTTTGACTTCTTCCTCATTCTGCAGAGAACTTGCTCGAGCTTTAGGTGAAAAGGGTGTCATAGATTTCTCCCAGCTCGAATATATCATCCTTAAAAGTATGCCCAACCACTGTTCTTTTCTTGTTCATTTATCAGTTTCCTTTCCTGACAAAAGAAAAAAAGCTGGAAAATAAGAGAGTGCTACTGGGATAAACTAGCGATTTCTTAACTAGATTGTGCTCAGGCCGATGCAGCTTTACTGAGTGCACCAATTAGTAGGTCTGATCTTTTACTCTCGGGACTAATTTATGCACCCACTAATTTTTGAGGAATTAAGATAAGTAGGTCTGGACCAAATTGTTAGTTAATGTATCTGCCTCTTCTTAACCAATCATGTTATCAGACTCTGCCATGTTCTAGGTTGATATCACTATAAAGGGAATCCATAGAATGTTTTTTAAACTGTTTTATATTTGCAAGAGTCAGTGCTCTATAGTTTGTACCACCTGAAGGCATTTAAAAGGATAATTGAAAAGATGAACGGTTTGATTGTCTTTCTTAATCACCGATGTTCTGCTGGAAAGTTTACTTCTCAGAACAATTTTTTCTTAAACATAAATTTTTTTTCAAATCTTCTGTCAGGGAGGCTGTAATCTTCTTGCTGTTTATTTGTTTCCTGACTTCACTTTTGATAATCCATATTTACCTATTGATATTGAAAAACACAATGCTGGTGTTGTTTATGACTCTGTAAACACAGAGGATCGTTCATTACAGGAAGTATTCGATTTGTTCAACCTGATCCACATTATCACAACTGATCACATGACAGTTACAAGGATCACCAAAGAAGTATGGCTTCTTGTTTACTATATAAATTCTAATGCCAAATTCAATGCCTTTGCATTTATATAACTATCATCGAATGCAGGTTATTGAAGATTTTGCTGCGGAGAATGTTGTGTATCTAGAGTTGAGAACTACTCCAAAGGTAATGAAAGGAGCTCCATTATGAATTTGTGCTTTACTTGTACCCATTGAATATATTCGATGAAGAAAAATGTTTTCTGAATTCCATTCAGGCAAATGATTCGATTGGAATGAGCAAACGCTCCTATGTTGAAGCTGTGCTGAAAGGTCTGAAAGCTGTCAGCTTAGTTGATGTGGATTTCATGCCTGACAATGAGAATCCTGAAAGACTTGTAAATTGTCTAGCCCCAACAACAAATCATAGTTATAACAATACCAGAAAAAGAATCGTTGTTAGGCTTCTTCTGAGCATTGACCGGCGGGAGACAACTGAGGCAGCGAAGGAAACTGTAAGCTGAAACTCTGAGTTATCTGAGCAAATGTTGAGTCTTTTTGGGGGTATTAATAGACTTCATTTCTTCGCTTCAGGTCTTGCTTGCCCTGGAAATGAGGCATTTGGGGGTGGTTGGAATAGACCTATCTGGAAATCCAGTTGTTGGTGAATGGTAGCCAATCTGAACCATGACTCTAGAGGGTTACTCTTTTCTTTTAAAATGATGGTTAAGCTCAAATCTCTGTTTATATCTCTTGTAGGATTACATATTTGCCGGCATTGAAATATGCCCAGGAACAAGGTCTTCACATAACCCTCCATTGTGGAGAGGTGCGTTCATCTATAGCTTTCACCTAGTACCATTAGAGTTTACCTAACTTCGTCATTTTGTCGACTTAGTGTTTGTAGGTACCTAATTCAAAGGAGGTAAGGGACATGCTCAACTTTCTTCCCCAAAGGATTGGACACGCTATTTTCTTGGACGAGGAAGATTGGAAAAAACTAAAATCCTACAACATTCCGGTTAGATTTGCTACACCTTTTACTTTATTGCTTAAATGTTAAGTTGTGGTATGTTGTGACTTATTTGGTAACACAGAAATATTTATTTCATACTATTGGTTAAACCGTCAAATTTCAGAAGCTTCTTACAGATAATCCATTTAAAGGTTTCGCAGACTATTACTTCTGGTCTGAATAATTTTCACTGTAAGAAATGGGAAGCCATGGCTGCCTGTTTTTATTGATAATTCAATTTGCGTTTTTGCTAGTTTTCAGTGCCATGTGTAATACTGTCACTTGGCTTCAAATTGATTCAAGTTACTCATTACTTGTTGCATCTTTTCTATTTCAGGTTGAAATTTGTTTGACTTCAAACGTAAGGACTTTGTCTGTTCCATCATTAGATGTTCATCATTTTGGTAGGTTAACTTCTTTATATCAGAACGTCATGATCTTCAATTTTGATTTACTAAAGGAAACTACTGTCCCTATTCAACTTTACAAGTGTGTTTGGAGTTATTGTCAGATATTGGCAGAATCACTTGATAAATTATTTTGGGAGAATTCATTTTATAAAAGTCAGATATATGTTTGGAAATGTCATCTAAATAGTTCTGAGATTTTGTTGCTGTTGCTAGAGAAATTCACTTTTCGAGATTTCATATTACAAGAAGGGTATATGAATGATACATTTGTGTCACCAGACTCAATTCTAGGAGATATTTAGTGACATTGTGTGTGGTAAATAATAAAATAAATCTTTGCCATGATGAATCAGTGACTTCTTACAAAATAGAGTTTGAAGGATGCAAATCACTTTTTAAGAAATCCAGAGGCTAGGCGAAGCTAAGCATAATGATTTTTTAAGATTTATACTAAACATTAGTAACACATGGTTATTGCTATTATTTGTGTTCATGTGAGTGAAAAATACCTTTTTAATTGAATGAAAAGAGTACTTATGTAGAAGCTCAAAGAACCTACCAAAACAATCTTTTTATCCTGTGTTTTTTTCCATTTTCTCGCTTACTTTCTCAAGGAGTTGACAATTTCAACCTTTCTAAAAGACTCAAGTTCAAACCATCATAAAATGCTGCCTTTTCCATTTGAGCTAATCTGCTATCCGTTCATACTGTCAGAGCTCCAAATTTTTTTTAATTTTTATTTCTAACTTTTTATGGATAAACTTGAGCATGCTTAGATCAACGTTTGTAAAAGTGACTTTTATTCTAAATGGTTTTTGTAAACTGAAGTTTAAAGTCAACTAGTGCTATGTGATTTATGTGTTGACAGTTTTTTATTAATAAGTCAGTTTGACAGAAACTTATTTGGATGATATGTTAAAAAGTTAGTTTTAAAATATTAAAATTTGAAGAAAAGGCAAAAGTCGTAAGCCCAAAAAGGCTGTTACACTTTTAGCCCAAAATTCTTCTTCCTCAAAACCTATCTCGAACACAAAAGAAGACTTGTGAACTAGCTCTTTCTTCAGAAACGTACGTTTTGGTCGTGCTAACTGCAACCCAAACAAGCTCTTAATATCTTATCTTAACATGATGCTCCTGCTGATGCAGCTGATTTGTATAACGCAAAACACCCTGTAGTCCTGTGTACTGATGATACTGGTGTGTTCTCTACCAGTCTCTCTAATGAATACAGAATTGCTGCTTCTACATTTGGTAGGTTATATACTTTTCGACTGCGACTAAATTGAGTTCAAACAAACAACGTCACTTTACTGACTCTTTGCTTGGTTTGGCTATAACGCAGGGCTTGGAAAGAAAGAAATGTTTGAGCTGTCAAAGAATTCTGTTGAGTTTGTATTCGCAGATGATGGAGTAAAGGAAAAATTAAGAAGTATTTTCAATTCTGCGGCAAAGACTTTCGATGCATAAGTACACAATCTCATCTAGGTAGTGATCTGTACTCAGGTTATATGACTTCTACTAGTTATCTCTATACCACAAGACAATTTTAGGAGTAAAGCCTTCTGCTTTTAGCTGCTAAATTCAAGAATGACTTTGGATCTTGATGAGTTTGTTGTCTGTTCATGGCTGCGCCATACTATTGGGGACACTCAATTTATTAGAGGTATATGTTTATTTACTAGCTGCCGGTAATCCTGCATTTAGCCTTATTTGAATTTGAATTTGGCCATATCTGGCTTGGACTTGGGTAGATTCCTATGAACTTGTCTCCTTTGCCATTTAAGACTGCCCTTGAGGCTACAATATTGCCCCGAGCAGGTGGAGTTGACTATATGAATTACACAATGTTATCATATTCTGCTGACTACTAAATTTTTGAATAAATTGTTAGTAGGTTCTAGGCACAATACGGGAAATTCTTGTGAATACTCAATAGGTTCACAACAGGGAGATACTCTTGAAGTGTTGGACTTTTCATTTCGATGCTTTTCTTTTCTTTTTTCAACATCATGGTGGCATGCCATTCGAACCTTTGAAGCATCATAGTTTAGTTATCATCGTCTCACAATAGAGGCTAAACTTACTTTTTTAAAAAAAAAAAATTAATCTTTCTTTTAACTTTTGATACACTTGTGACTTAGTTTCTCAACTATGACTCGTTTATGCCCTAGTCTTTGTAACGTTTGATTTGTTTATGATCCATTCTCTTATCTTTTCACCTTTTATATTATTGCCCTTATCATCTATGAATGTATTTGGTAAATGTTTGAACTCCCCAAATGCACGTTCAACAGTGTTTTTCTACAAATCGAGATTATCTTCTTCAAATACCTTGTAAACCGTAAATACACTTCTCCACCGTTTTCTCAAACGGGCATTATATCCATTATCCATGTGGCCAAAATTACTTCCGTCTCAGCTCCACATCTAAAAAAATTCTTTCAACTCAGCACCCTCATCAGCTCTTTTGAATCAAACCACAGTCCACCCCTCCGGCACCCTGGTTATCTGCTCACTCGTCTTCCAGTTCACCCAACTTATCTGGCTCCGAAACAACGTTGGATCATTGAAGGAAGCTTCAAGCTCAACCCATTTTGAAGAGACAAAATCTGCCTCCGCCACTGCATATTCTGCAGGTTCAATCCTAAATGGAGATGTGAAAGACATTTGGGGCAGGGAATACTGAAGAGACCATTGGAACTAAAATCCAACGCATGAACCTTCATTATCTTCAGCTCAAATGGATCTATGATCTCTAGAAGAACCGATGAAAGAGGCAAGTATAAAGGTTAAAGGCGATGATATCGAAGTAATAAAGAGTGATGTAGGAATGGATGGAAAATATGAAGGTGCAGGAACACGTGTTAGCATTAGAGGCTAGACAATTTTGATTATTCCAATATGGTACTGAATTCGCTTTAGTTGGATGAACTGGGATACAAGATGGATGAGCAAATAACCAAGGCCGTGTGGACGGTGGCTTAAGCCGGAGAGTTGGTGAGGGCGTTGAGATGGAAGAATTTTATACATGTGAAGCTGAGATGAAGTAATTTTTGCCACATGGATATATATTATAATAATATAAAAAGTGAGAGGATAAAGGAGCAAGTCATAAACGAGTCAAAAGTTATGAATAGAATTACGTAGAGTTATATTGAGGGGTTGGGTTATAAGTGATTTAAAAGTTGGAGGATTAAAAAAATAATTTTCCTTACTTCTTTTTTCAAGTTTTTCTAAACTAATGGAATTGCTTAAATTATGCAAAGCTGGTACTGCATTACTATTCTTGTAAAGAGAAAACTCAAATAAGTCTGCACGAAGAATAACTTGTCAGTTAAAAACCAACAACAGACTGCTGAAGTTGGAACCATTCAAGAAAACCATAGACTTTGGAATTCTAAGCCACCGAACAATGAAACCAATAAAACGAAAAAAAAGCCAGAAAGACCTTCTTGTTCATGGATGGCATAATAACTTCTAAGACCAGGTGGTTGCTTTTGCGGTGCGAGTGCAACATTTGACCGAGAGTTGTATTTAATGGAAAATGACATGATTTTGGTCAAAGTCCCTCCTTTACAAGTTCTAGATATACGTATATATTTTTAGAATAAGGCAAAGGTGAACAATTGCAAAGTAAGGTAGAAATGGATAGAAACATTTAGGCAAAAACTACAAAAAGAAGAGAAAAGTAAGCACTAGTAATAAAGGTCTTCGAGAATGAATACAATTAACGAGGATATATCTTGCCCAACTATATTTGAAGCAGTTTGTGGCAGTCCAAGAAATTTGATAAATTTAATTTGGATGATCTTTTTGTTTAAATGAAAAGTTGAATTGCGTTTTCGTCTTTTTGCCCGGAAAAAGCCTCATCAACTTCATCATAATCTTTCAACAATTTAACTAGATTAAATATATAATCTAATTCATGAACTACATGAATTTATGAATTAAAAATGTTATAGTCATTAGGTTTATTATTCTGCATAAATGAATAGTGCTATAATAAGGTAAGGATCAGCCCCTGTGAGACATAAATGAATAGCGCCTGCGAGACATAAATGTGCCATTGATTTTCTATATTTTTAGGGAAAAATATCAGAAAAATACCTTCTGAACTCCCCAAACCCCAGATAATGCTATAATAAGGTAAGGATGAATTGATATTTGTCAGCGTTCTAGATTTTGCATATTTGTGGGAAAAGATGGAAATGCCCTTAAACATTTGAAAAAGAAAAGCTTTCTCACCTCTCTCACTCTTACACTCTAACAGGAATGAGAAATCTTTTTCTCTCTTTAACAAAAATGACAACATGTACTTCATCGTGCCTATGTCCTTTCATTGAGTAACGTATTGACAATTGTTCTTGGTTTATTGACAACTTTATACATGATATTGACAAATTCACTTAATTTATTGATAACATATGAACTGATCAGACCCTTATTAAATTTGTGTGTTGACTTTTATTTTTTTGATGTGCATTGTGAGGTTTGAGATACATATGGATTGGATTGTGTCTGATAGGGTTTAAATTGAGTATCAAGTGATTGATGATGGGGATTGAATCACCCAAACTTGCTTATTGCAAAATTTTCTACCGCCTAAGATGGACATTTAATCTTTTTATGATTATTTGTTCAAAAGATAGATCAATTCATTAGAATGGAAGTCTGATACGTGTTATTATTAATAAAGTTTCTTTCAAGTAAATATTGGTGATTAAAGATGACCTGTGTATAACATATCAGGTTGAGGGGAAATGGGAGGAAGAATGCTGGAGTGATGACGTATGTGGGTGCATGTGTAAGGTGAAATGGGAAGGATGTGTGATATGTGTAGTCAATAGTATAACTGTAGTTTGTCAAAACATAAAATTAAGTTGTCAATAAAGAAAGTATGTATGTTATGCTCATTCTATAAAGTGATGAAAAAGTTATTGGAGGGTAACTAATATGTTGATGAATTTTCTACAGGTATACATATAAGATGACATCTAATATGTATCCAACTGTTACGAAGGCACTTAAATGTTTTTTATGTAGGTGGGAAGTTTGTAAATAATGTTAATGGTGAATGTAAATATAATAGTGGAAGTGTGAGGGTAAAATGTGGTGCATATAGGTTATACGTATATAAATAATATGAACTTGTTGTTGGAAATGATAAAAAAACAATACTTGAAGGTGAAATATTAATTTTCATTTGTTATTTGGAAATTTGTAATTTGTTCCTTTCATATGGATCATGAATTTAAAAGGATAACGTTAGTTATAATTACTTATGTTAAAGTTGTCAATATACTATACGCAGTTGTCAACGAACGAAACAATAATATCATGTTATGATCAGCTCAGGTGTTATCAACAGTTTAAGTGAACTTGTCAATACCATATATAAAGCTGTCAATGAATAAAAACAATTGTCAGTACGTTAATAAGTGGAATGACATAGCCACAGTGAAGTACATGTTATCATTTCGATCAGAGAGAGAGAGAAAGCTATCGCATGTTTGTTAGAGTGGGAGAGAAGTGAGAAGACTCTTCTTTTCCAAATGTTTAATGATATTTTTATTTTTTCCTACAAATGTACAAAACCCAAACACTTACCGATACCAATTCGTCATTTTCTATATTCATGGCATCATTTGTGGTTCAGAGAATTGAAAAGCATTGTCTGGTCATTTGCCCTATTTTTAATCTTTCTTTAAATTTCTTTTAATATCGTTCATAGGGCAATAATGTTACCATCTGTCATGAAGACCCAATGATTTGGTCCAATTTAGTTCAACCTGTTAAAAGATGACTTGTCAACAATTTGAAAAAGTATTCCAAAAATAAACGATGAAAATATGAATACACACATTTCAAAGGCCATATGGTATATTTATTCTCATTAATAGAATTAAATTGAAGTTGACTTCATAATTTGGATGATTTTTTTCTTTCCAAATGATTTGGACAACATTTGCTATATATGAAAACTGAAAACATGTTCTGGAAGGAAAAAAAAATTGAAAACGTGTCAGGTCCCTCTATCAAATTTCTATCAAGAAATTATGAAGGATTTCATAAAAGGGAAAAAAAACAAAGAAATTATGAAGTACGACGACGCCGTCGCCCTAGTATAAACGACACTGCGTTCAGCGGCCTCCCCCGTAATCCCCGCTAAAACATGTGACACAGTTGCACCGAACACCTTACCACCAAGGCACCAACTCCATCCAGAAGGCGAAATAAAGGAATTTTGAATAAAAAGGGAAACAGCTTCGGTTTGTTTCCTCAGTTTCAGTCTCTCTGTACCAGTTCATCTCCAAAACTTCAACCCTTTTCTCCGTTTCTGCATTGAAGCCTCACCTTTAATCTCTCAACCCTAATTGACAATCCTCATTCTTTTTTCACAGTTCAGAGTTTTTTTCTCAATATGACCCGTCAACAATGATCAGATCCGAGTAGATTCCGAATGGTGCTTCCAGTTCAATTCCCAACCTTTCGTTCATATTGCAGCTGATCGTTGATCAAAATGTCGTGGGGATTGGGCTGGAAGAGACCCTCGGAGATCTTCCGTCTCACGCTCAACTATGGCACAGAGGAGCCTGCGGGAATTCGTGGCCACAACTCAGCCTTATCTCGTTCGTCGTCTGATTCATCACATTCTTCTTCCTCAACAATCTCGCAGGAACAACAGGAACTTGGGTTTCGTATTG
>JANTPZ010000686.1:0-27240 GCA_025593235.1 Vachellia pachyceras | reverse complement strand
CCCCAATCCCTCCCCTCCCCTTATTTTGCATCCCTCCAAAATGGGGTTTTTTTGGAGGGATGCAAAATATTATGCTAAATATGCCCTCAATGCTCCTTGTCCAATTTCTCACACCTCATTTTTCCAGTCTTCATATCTACTTCAGTGCGTAAATATAAGAAGCAATGTAGTTAGAGAGCAAGTTTTTCTAGTCTTCATTTTTTTCAATATTTTCTGAGAATAAATTTTACTTTATTTGGAATACTTGTAAATCGCGTAGAGAATGAAGGAAATAAATTATTTAAATCCTTTTTTAAGTATTTAAATAAATTATATGAATGAAATACCTTAATAATTGTTTTAATTAAATAAATAAAATGAGGGATTAATTTTTATGAGTAAAAGCTAATTTAAATAAATTGTATAAGTAAATAAATATAAATCAACATATAAGGGTAAAATTGTAAATTAGTCATTAACTTCCCTTCCTTCCCCTCCTGAACCAAATAAAAGATCATTAAAAAGCTTCCCTTCCTTCCCCCTATAACTAAACCAAACAAGACAATATTATACCCTTCCTTTCCCTCCCATCCATTCCCTTCCTTTCCTTTCCCCTCCATCGAACCAAACATAGTTACAGGAGTTTGGCGGTGGTTGATCCATTTCAACGTGAGGCTGTCCGCATCACTTTTGAATAGAGTCGTACAAGGCGTGCATTGAATCACGAGAGAGGAATCCCCTCCCGATGTCAGCGAAGGCCAAGGAAGGAGAGGGACATTTCATGAGAGTTGCTTTTGTACTCTCGCTCAATACAGAGATAAGCTCAGAGAGATAGAGAGAGAGATGGGAGGAGGAGGAGCAGGAGTTGGTGCGTGTGATGAGGAAGAGGAAAGAGATGGACATTTCATGATTCTTTTTTCTTCATTTCATTTAATATTACAAGACAATAATTATTTATCATCATAGAATCCACACTCGTATCAAAGGGGTATATAGAGTTCACTTTTCTCCTGTACCTCTATTCTCTACTTCCTCTCTATTTCTTTCTTTGACACCACAAGCAACAATGTATCTAGTACGGAGAACTCTCACTCAAATAATATACAAGGTAGTCTTGCACTAGTTCATCCACCGAAGCTAATGCATTGAGGGGAGGCTCCATAAAGAAGAGGAATGAGCTCAGAGCAATGATGAAGATGGTGAACACAAAAGCTGATCTGCAAGAATCACCATGCTGTCTCACAAGTTTGAGCCCTTCTTCTTGACCTCCTCTTCCTGAAGAAGAATGATGCATCTTTCAACTCAAGTCTTGGGCTTGTGAAAAACCCATAAGCCATTCCTGTGATAGCTGCTCCAAAGTGTGACCTATACAAATAAAATAAAGGTTTTGATTCCCCCAAGTGTGAGAATTTGATGTTAATTAAATTATGTGAGCAGTGTTATAGACATACCAGTCATCAATGGGACAAAAGTGGCTTAGTATGAAACTAGCAGCTGTAAAAACGATTGCTTTCTGGAACATGGACTCTGAAGTATCCTTGTCATCAACATCCCTGTTCTGGATTTGATATGAGAGCCAAGCTCCAATTATGGCAAATACAGGTCCCTGCATTTATGTTCCAAATGTAGGGAGAACACAGCTTTGTTAGGGCTTGGGAGAGCATTAGACACCGAGAAATTAACATTGTGATTTTTTTCTTTTCTCATTCATTACTTTTGCTTGATCCCAACAAGCTTCACCCAAATGTAGCAACCTACATTGATATCTGATTTACCGTGATTTAAAAATTGAAGATGAAACCGTTATAGCATCATCGAGAAACAAAAGTATAGAAGTCAAGAGCTTACTGTGCCACCAACAGTAGGATCTGGGGTGTGCAAAAAACTAGTCAAGTTGCCAGAAACTCCTCCCAATATGTAAATCAAGAGAAAGGTGAATGAACCATAGCCTCTGCATACACGAGGGCCAAATGATACAAGCGCCCAACAACTGAGAGCCATGTGAAATATGCCAGAGTGCTGCACACATCAAAAGTACCATATATTAAGGAGGTATTATAATTTATAACTTTCTCTCTGATGTTTCATGATTCTTTTGATATATTAACTTTAGAAACCTTGATAGTACATGCCATTGAGTTTATTAGTTGCATGCTGTTGTGGACAAGAAATCTTAAACGAAGCCTGCCACCAAAATTAAATGCAGCGTATAATGAAAGCGGACCAATTAGTTGATTATGTTATAGGCCAGCTTGGTCCAAGCTCGTTGGACCTCAAAGGTTAATAATTCAAGTGTTAGAGCATAAATTAGTTTTGTTACTCATTAGGCACGAATTTTAGGTCTAAGATTAGGTTATTTGTACAGTTCTCAGATAATAATTAGCTTCATATGAACAGTACTCTATCACTGTAGAATGGAAACACGAACCCAATTCTCAATCTTGTACCAGAAACATTGGCGTTACCAGCCTCCACCATTCTCCAACGACGATCAAATGATTTATCTTCGCACCGTAGAGCAGTGGAATAGAAAACAGCTCCAAGTCTGAGTTCCTTATAGGACTTGCTATTTCAAAGAGGAACACAGCGATGTTTATAGAAGCCAATGTACCACTGCACCAAATACGACACCACCAAAGAAGCATGAGAGGCTATTTATGCAGCAACTAGTCTTTGAACAGTTGGAAACACCAATTAACACTGAAGACTTACATTAAGTAGAGATTGGAGGCTTCATCTTGCTGTATTGTATCTCTAAATGACCTTCCATCACCACGTTCACCTTTTGTTCTTCTTATATTGAAATAAGTCTGCTGTTTCCTAGTGTAGCCTCTTTCATTTTTTTTCCTTATGCTTTCTTCATTATGAAGCTCAATGTAAGTAGATGGAACGGAAGAATCTTGGCTTGCACCTGCACCATCAAATAAACAGAAGCTAATAAGCACACAGAGAGATTTCTGTCCAAATCATCCTACCAGGATGATGAGTTTGCAACTTGACATATTGGTAAAAAATACTTCATTAACATAATATATATGCTTCTTGTGTAGGCATTTTTGGTTCAAGATAATGGACTACTCATGATTCTTCCAATCCTTTCAGACAAATTTTCTTGGTGCTGCATCACAGAATACTAGTGTTTGATATGTTACAGCAGAAAGGTAACAAACGAGACACTTATACCTTACCATTATTTAGTTTGCCAAGATAAGCATTGAGAGACTCCAGGCCATTTGTTGATATGGATTGGCCATTCTCGTTATACTCCTGAATCACCAGATCAGATGAATCCGAAGGAGAAAACAGTGTTTCATTATCTTGGAGTTTTCCAAAATAAGAATCTAATGATCTCAGTTGCTTTTCAATGTTGCCCGACTCTGCTGAACACCTAACTAAGGAAAACTGATCCCTCTTTGAATAACATCCCTGAATGAACTTTATTTGGCTCTGTGGACCACAAACTCTTTGTAGGCAAATAACTCGTCTGGCTTGACCTAGACATTGAGGCGCAATCCCTTCTTGCAAGTTTGATTTGGGAAAGTGATTGCTAACTGCATATGAGGGGTGGATTCTCTTGCAAATATGTCTAGGAATTGAAGAGAAGGACCTTTGCATATTCATAGGGTCATATACGAGTCTCTTTTCATTCTTCTTTGAAACGCTTTGAATGGGTAGATTTTGGTCCTTGCGGACCGCTTTGTAACTTAACAGTAACGCAGCCATATACCTGAGAGAAAACAAAAGGCAAAAGACCTTGAAACAGTTAACTCAGAGCAGTCATTTCTATCCAAAGCATAAGTTAGTGCTCTAAAGACATTCATAGCATTAATAGATGAACTAAGATTCAGCATACAAGGCAATCCTTTCATCATAAGTTCAGTGTTTTTGTTAAACACCCGTTAAAGCAATTACAGATTTAGCAACAAAGGATATCCGCTTGACTAATTCAAACATCCAGATTTGTTTCCTCTCCTCTGATACGTTGTGCAGTACCTATCAGTTTGGATCTTAGGAACTAGACAGAAACGTAGACTGAGGATTTTTCTTTTTATCTTTCTTTTTGGGATCAAAAGAACAATCAACGCCTTAATATTAATAGAGAGACTACATAATATGTAAACTTACAGTTCAGAACAAAATGAAGAACAGAAAACACGAGGGGGTGTGTTCATCACAGATTCGTCAATACCTCATCTTTCTCAAGACCTTTTTTTGCCGGTAACAAGACGAAAACACAAAGCAAACATGAACCAGAAGCAACCATGACATATTTTCCACCATAAAGAATCATATTTTTATAAGCCACCAAACATGTAAAGGGCGGTAATTCTACAAACATAAAGATGCAGAACTTGAAGGAGGGAAACTAAAAAATAGAAACTTAATAAGAGGGAAATGAATAGGCAGAACTTACCTGACTGAGAGGTACGTCAGGTTCAGCGAATATGGAAGTGAGCTTTGTGGAAGAAAATTTCAGAACCTTAAATTGTTGTGAGAAGGAAGATAGTTGGGACCCGTGTGTCTTTCTTGAACCTTAGTACTTGCCTTAATGAGCCGTGGTGATGGAGGACAAGACAGAGCAGGAGACGACAATTAACGTCTGTGTTTGAACCTTATCTCTGTGGAACCACTGGTGCTCTGCCATAAGTGGGGTGCGAAATCTAACCCTTTAAGCAGCCAATGAACGTGCGGATTAGGATTCGGATGGGCCCATTTCAATTCCATAAATTGCAACTCTGCCCAACGAATTCCGTTGCCTTAAATATGCTAGTTTTACCGACGGCTGGTTGGATCAAGTGGTAAGCGGCTTATTCCAGTTTAAGTAAGATCTCGGGTTCGAGCCTTATGTATGCAGCAGCCACTGTTGGGAGACTCACCTACCCAGGTGTGCGACGCGGGTCGGATCCGGACGTAGTCGGAGCGAAGCTCCGGTGAACCGAAAAAAAATATGCTAGTTTTAATCGACAGTGTCTTTTTTCCCATGCAAATAGCGGATTCAAACACTGCCAACTAATTCTCTACTAACCCCACAAAATTTTTAAAATACCCTCAATATATTGCTTGCTTAACTAATAGAAAATTAAAAATAAATTAAGTTGGGTTATGTTGCTACCGAAACGCATTGTACAAGACTTGAAAACGCAGAGTAGAGGCTTCTTATGCGGGGACACAGAAGACCAACATAAAATGAACCTGCTATCATGGAATCAAGTATTTCAAAAGAAGAAGGAAGGGTGTTCGGGAATTAAGATGTGAGGAAACAAAATAAAGCTTACATTATGTATTTCAAAAGAATAAGGAAGGGGGTTTGGGAATTACGGTGTATGGAAACAAATTAAAGCTTATTTCAAGTCTTTCATATGGTTAACTGTACATGGTAAAACTCACTGGCGAATTGAGGATGAGATGAGGCTTGGAGTCCGATGCGGCCTGTCTTTATGGCTGTTAACGGAAGGGAGATATTATGCACCTTCTTAAAGATCACCAAGCTAGATAGATTTGTGACTTTAGTTGTAAGCTAACAAGTGTCTCCCTTGTGGTTGCAGAAATGATCGATTTAATACAAGACCTCCACTTGTTTTAGTCTAAGGGTTTTTTAAAAATGTTGTTTTACAAACCGATTATATAGAAGTTATTAACACTTTTCCCAAAGGGTTGCGATTATATCTACCCCTATTATTCACAGGGATCCAAAAGTGGTGATCACTCATGTCTATGGAGGAGTGATCTTCATTGCTTATCAACTAGCTAAACTCGGGATAGATGAGGCATTGTGTCTTTGATCAATCCCCACCTTTCACTATCTGAAAGGACGGCCTTGATGAAAGTGTAGATACTAGTTGTTTCCTTTATTTCGTACTAGCTTCAATGTTTCAAGTAATGAAATCTAGGTACTATTAAAAAAATTTCACCCATCAAAACATTTTTCCTTTTGGGGATTGACAAGACAATATTAAGGCCAATAGCCAAGAAAATTTGCACGGATGTAGCAAAAGCAGCATCCATAAACAGAATTGGACAATCATTGCATGGCTTCAACGAAAATTTGGTAAGATCAACTTCAATCATCGACTCATCAAAGCTAAATGTGCTTGAGCCCTACCAAAGAAAACGTACACCTCAAATGGTCCAAGACCACATCGTGAATCTCTATAATGATGTCCAAATCGGCAGAAAATTGATAATATCAAACAATACAAGTTTGGTAAGAGGGAAAAAATTGATAATATCAAATAATATTCTACTGATTGCCAGGCATAGTCTTGATGATGTCAGAATCACCTGAAAATAGAAATACCAATCAATTAGGAAACGAAAAACTAAAAGTTAATTTCTAACAATAAAAGTTAACAACAATATATACCAGGATCGATGATGCTAAGACAGCACACTCTGTAATACTTGCCACAAGCAGTGCCCAAATCAACATTGTCTATGTTAAGAAAGAAGCCCTTTGTCAAATGATGATGAATAGGGTGGAAATGGCAGGAAAGTTAAAATTGCATGTCTACTACAAAATAACGGAACAAGCATATCAAAATCAAAGTCAAAGAACCAACACCATGCATAAACACCAATATCAACATAAAAAATTAAGTGTTGAAGGTCACATTGTTAATAAGCCACAAACAATGGAGATCATCTTTGGTTTCATGCACTTGCACAAAACTCATTCTAGTCTGTAATATATGGCACTACCAACATGTCAACTACCCCCCTCCCTCAAGAAAAACGGTGGACAACATTGATTAATTAATATGCACCACTGAAATGAACTCAACGAGAAGTGAAACTTCACAGTAATACAAATATGCAACACCCCGAAATAGTTTCAAGCGTTAAGGACTTCCACAAGCAGGGAATTTAACATCCCAATATAAAGAAAGTTATTTTCTATTTTCCTTGGAAAAAAACCATCCAGTAATAAAAGAAACCTAACGTATCAGCTGGTTTGACTCAAATCGATTCCTTAAAACTTAATACAAGTGCCTTGCAGGTGCGCGCAAAAAAAAAAAAAAATCAGTCATGACCTCTTGAAGCATAGTGCTTCTTTCCACTTCATGTCTAAAACATGAGTGCACAAACATCTAAAACACTTCATTTATGATTTGATACAAGGTGAAAAATTACAAATCATATTTATGCAAAACTAACGATAATAACCAATGCCATATTTTTATTACCTATGAACGTTCCCAGCGAAATTTTCTAATTTAAATAGATAAACAATCAGCAAGCTGGAACGAATGATGAACTTTCCATCCCTTAATGCCAATAATCATATAAATATTCAGAATGCTCTCTCAGCAAGGTAAAACGAGACAAAATGATAAATTAAAAAATGAAGTCTAGAAAGATGAGGTAACATAAGAAACTCACTCCCATTGTAATGATGAACTCCAACCTTCGCCAACATAGCATAGTATTCTATTTCTGACTTTCTCAAAGGTGGGCAGTTGTTGGCAATAATAATCAGTTTCCCTGCATGGAAGTAAACCGTAATCGAAATAACTTCTACATGGTTCGTAAATTACTAAATAAAGCATACTCCTTGCAAAGATTTAACGTTATTTATATGCCCTGCCTACATTGAAATTATGAATTTACAATCTGTAATTAGTTTAAGTGCAATCCGTATTCTCCCACTAGCCCCGAATATCAAGTGAAAAGAATTGTCCCCGCTATACTGAATAAATTAGTTAAAAAAATCATTAAACTAGAGAACATGCGATCAGACAAAAGAGCCATTAGGCATAAACCCTTACCTTTAGAGTTCCTAAGGGACTTCAGAACCGTTTTATAACCCAGGGTATATTTTCCGCTCTTCATCACGAGAGCGAGCCTGTTATTGATACTCTCATGGGTCTTCTTCTGAAGAAGTCAGATCAAAGAAACCGTTAGCTAGCCACTTAGATGAAAAGAAACGCGAAGACAAAATCTGATCAGTACATAACATCAAAGCTCCCAAGGATCAAATCAACCGCATTCAATGTGATAGAGAATAAGATGAAGTTCTTACCGTTTTCTTGGCGGCAACCATGGTAGAGGGATTCGTAGGTGTTGATCGTGGTCGTCTCAATCCGCAGCAGAAACCCCAGCGTTCAGTCGATGAGGGTTCAATATATATAGGTCCGAATGACATTGTTGTGGGCCGCTAGGGTTTTATGAAAAGGCAATGGTTGGATTAGATGCTAATGTAGTCTGGATTGGAATAATTCTATTCCTGTACAAAAAAACCAATACCGTAGGGATTTGAAAACATGGGCCTACAATTTTCTTGGAATAAAGCCCTGGTCTCTAATTATAATCAGGGAATGCAATTTGAATGAAAAAAAAATTATTTGTACCAAAATAGTAATTAGTTGATTTTTTTGATATTTCGATCAGGATTAGTTAGCTGTTCAGATATAAGCAAGAAGAGAACAATATGTTTTATTAGCAAGAAGAAAATTTAGGAAGAAAAGTAATTTTTTTTTCCTTCTCATTGTTTGAGGGGCAAAAGCTATTATTTATGATCAAGAAAGAGCATAGAGCACCATATTTTTGTCTGAATGATACTATTATTATCAAAGTGAATTTAGTCGCTTTTTATATTTTTTTCTATTTACCAGAATATAAGATTTTTGTGACAACGATCGAGAAACTGTTTATTTGTGATGTGTGATCGGGCAGCAAGGCTTGCCTTAGCCATTATTTGGATGCTTCATCAGCTGAATTACAAAGTGAGAAAAGAATATTCGAACGAATTCACATATTTTGCTCCAAAAAGCTTAAAATTGCATATTCTTTGCCCTTTTTTACATGTAGCAAACCGATTTTGATTTGCCTTATTCACAATTTTGTTCGATTCTTGCCACTAATTATCATGTGTAAACACAAGCCACTCTCATAAATCAAAACTCTAATGGCTCGCTTGGTACACTGGAATTTATTTTGGTGGAAATGGAGATGGAAATGAGGATGGAAATGGATATAAATATAGAAAAAAATGAGGGGTCAAGAAATCAATTCCATGGAATTAAATATAATTCCATGGGTTACATCATGGAATTCATTTCTACCCATTTTAAATTTCATTTCCAATTCCACCCCCCAATTCCACCATACCAAATAAAGGAAATGAATTTCATTTCCATTTCCACCTCCCAATTCCACCATACCAAACATGGCATAAAGGAAATGTCTAGATCAACACTTCCATTTCATTTCCTTCCCTTCACCTACCGTTTTCCCCAATCCAGAAACAAGAAGAGAACAATATTCCAGGGAAGAAGCAACGCTTTGCAAGCAAGTGATTCAAGACCAACCCCAAGCAACAGAAGGATCTCACACAAACAAATACTATGCACTCATTCAAAGTTCTAACTACAATCTTAAGATAGTAGATCTCTCAATCACCAAGCCATAATTATCTCAGCAATAATAAATACAATCATGGACCATTAATACTTTGAAAATCCCAAATGCGGTCCCCGTTGGAAAACCATGAAATCCATAAATAAAATCCTACCAGTAACTCGTCACACGGCATCTATATCTATATAAAGGGGTCCAAAGTTTAAAGTACAGAATACATATCCTAAAGATCCCCATGCTACTGCTGCTCCTCGCCTCCCGGTTGTTTAGATGCTTCCTTGATCTCATCTCCAGCATCATCCTGAAACAACAAATAAGCTACCTAAGGAACGATTCAAGATAAAAGCTATAAAGAAAGGGGGGAATTTAAAAAAAATCCCATATAGGGGCATAGTTTAACCATCAACAATGTCCAGAGTAAACAGAGATTGCACCAAGCAATCCTAGAAAACATATCAAATAGACGACATATGACTTTTTGCAGTCACCAAGGTAAGAATGTCCAAGAATCATTCATATCATAGGTTCAGATTTCAGCAGAATCTCAGGCAAACTTCAGTTATCACTTAGAAGAAAGCCCAAGATCCATGACTACTACAATGCAACAGATAAGCCTGTGAATATTAGGATATTCGAACCGCAAGGATATTGAAAACACTACACGATTGTCCCCGCAAGCAAGTTTAAATTGTTTTGATTTAGGGAGCATGTTTTCTTTCAATCAAGAAACTGCACAAAAGAATTAAGCTTTACAGAATATCAGGACCCGCCTCTTCCTTATTATAAGGTGGGCTGTCAAAAGAGGTCAAAACAGAACAATGAGCATGAGAACGAGTTTAACTCGTGGATAAATTTCCAAGTTATATTTAGTTTAAAAGAAATAGGACTATCTATGGCTTATTCCTCAAGAATTTAATTTTGATAGCAACCATGGGTTGCAGGATTTTATATGATTGCTCAATATTTTAGAATCACACAACACCAGAGAAAAAGATATATATATATATATATAGAGAGAGAGAGAGAGACCGTGATGTCAGATGTCCACAAAGTCAAATTATCTCGTAGAAGCTGCATGATCAATGTACTGTCTTTGTATGACTCTTCACCCAATGTGTCAAGCTCAGAAATTGCCTCATCAAAGGCCTGCCAGATAAGGAAAAAGATCACAAACACAGTAAAAATCAGGAGGAAGGACTAGTAAGTTACAAAATAAATTGTTGGCAAAAAGAAGTTACAAAATAAATCAACCCTATAAGATTATGAAGAGAAGGACCTTGTGGTAAGGAATCAAAATCTTTGAAATCAGGAGCACTACAAGAACTCACTTCGTTTCTTTCAACACAAATTACTTCAACTATATGATTACCAAATATATCTTATTTGTGGACTTGGTCAGTAGTCATCACTTTGTTCTGTTCAAACACCAACTAGTCAATGTAATATACAATAATTTACATCGCATAATGAAGATTATATGAGCCCTGCCATTGGTCATTTGCCACAAAATAAGTTATACCAACAGTGAAGTTGAGGGTAACAAATAAATATAATTCCATTTATCAATGACATACTGAGATATGGCAGGAATAAACAATCCATTTATCAAATCAAATAATTTAAAAGGGTCAATTTCAACCACATTTGACTAAAATTGACCAAATTCAGTTCCATGTGAAACCCATTAAAATAGTCCTGCAAGCACTTCAATTCAACCACATATTGAATTTTTTTAGCCTTATTAACTAAACACGCGACTTAAGTGAGCAATGGTAACAATACCACGGCAAATATTAATTTCACTGTCGAAAACACTGTTAAGACAGACAATCATTACCTAGGACTCTCCACGTTGATATTTGCTGTACAAAAAAGTATAGTAACTGTAATAATAGCGAGTAATACCTGCTTAGCAAGATTACAAGCACGGTCTGGGGAGTTGAGGATTTCATAATAGAACACAGAAAAGTTTAGAGCAAGTCCAAGCCGTATTGGGTGTGTGGGGGCCAATTCTGCAAGAGCAATATCCTAGAACAAACAAAAAAATTGGGGTTCAGTAACTACTGTAATACCAAGACTGTCAAATTGTAAAAAGTTGCAAAATGTGCTTATATATGCCCACCTGAGCAGACTTGTAGGCCAACAAAGTATTCTCGGCAGCCTCTTTTCTCTCTGCTCCAGTCTTGAACTCAGCCAAGTATCTATGATAATCACCCTTCATCTTAAGATAAAACACTTTAGACTCAGCAGCAGAGGCAGATGGAATAAGATGAGACTCAAGAAGGCTCAAAATCCCATCACAGATCTTGCTGAGTTCAGACTCAATCTTGCCTCTGTACTCCTTTATAATAGCAACATGGTCCTCGTTACCCCTGCTCCCTTCTTTCTGTTCAATGGATGAAATTATCCTCCATGAAGCCCTCCTAGCTCCAATCACATTCTTGTAGGCCACAGAAAGGAGATTCCTCTCCTCCACCGTCAACTCCTCAACATCCACTGTCTTGGCAACTTTCTCCATAAACTCGACCATCTCCTCATACCTCTCTGCTTGCTCTGCCAACTTGGCCAGGTAAACATTTTCTTCACGCGACTCGGTGGGTGACATTTTCGCCAACAAATCTACCTCTTAATACTGCAAACTGATTTCAAAATAAGAAAATAACCCTATCATCCTTGTAAACCGAAAAACGCAGCGCATAATTGCAGTTGCATGAAAACAATAAAAGAAATCAACCAGGCTCATCTAACAAACTCAGCATCAGTGGCAACCAAACGAAAGGGGCATGTCCGCCATTCATCAGCGGAATTTCCTCTTTCACTTATCAAAACTCAATCTCAAATATCAGATTCATCACCTAAATGCTAAACATTCAACAATCCAGAAATATCGGATCATGTAATACAACTTCGAAACAACCAAAAACGTAAAAAAAAAAAAAATCGACAGCCAGATCAAGGCACACTACTCTCAAAAATTAAGGGGGGAACAAAAAAATCGAAAATATTAAGATCTGCGTCTACGAAACAAACATAAAGATAACTGAAGCACTGAAGAGAAAGCCAACAAAAACACAAAAGAGAAAGAAAACCCTGGGGGGAAACTCTGAGACAGGGATCAAAGACGCTTACCTTCGTGCGTGTTAACTGGGAGAGACTGGGATGGGAGAGAGTGAAAGAGTGGGTTATGTTGGTCAAAAAAAAACAAAGAAAGAGTGGGTTGTGGGCATAAAAAATGGACGCCGCTAGGGGGGGGGGGAGAGCATAAGCAGATGGAGGTCCAATGATGACATGACACGTGGAACTGGCGGAGATTCCGTGGGAGTTTGTCTTTTCTGGCCACGCTGGCGAGCGTTGACCGTCAATAAAAAGATCCGATGGGGTTAAATTGATGTGATACATCTACTGAACCGTAATGTAATCAATCTTTAACTTGTTGTTATTAAATATGAGAATTTTTTTAGGGAACAACCGTAGGGGTGTTTGTTGCAATTAGATGTTTATATTTTTAAGTTATTTTTAAACATGAAGTTAGACACACACGTGTACATATCCCAATATAATATAATGATTTTAAGAGGTGAAGATATATATATTTAACAATAAAACTTTATATTAGACGCATATGACACTGAAGTTATGAATGATGTAAAAGTACGCATAAATTTTAAGTGACGATGCAATTTTATCGCAACTAGTAACCCTGTTTAAGGTTCACTGAATTTAAAATGGAGATAAAAAAATGTTTGGGAAATTTACTGTTTGGTCCCACATAAGGGACTTATTTATCACATGGTCCCAAAGTTTAAAATATTTAAAAAATGGTCACATTGACAACACAAGATGTTGTCAATACAGCACATGGTGTTGTCAGGGGTTGTCAAGTGACAACCCCATGTGCTGCATTGACAACACGTCGTGTTGTCAATGGGACCATTTTTTAAATATTTTAAACTTTGGGACCATTTGCTAAATATCTTCATTACATGGGACCAAATAGTAAATCTCCCAAAATGTTTTCACCCTCACAGTCGTTTATACTCAGTCCCAGGGTGAATCTAACGGATCCAGCCACACCCTTTTATTTTAAAAAAATTAACTATATTAATACTATATGATTTATTGTGCATACACTCATTTACTAATTTTAAATCCATAAATTTTTTATTCAAATTATTCTCAAAAAATATTAAAAATAAATTTCATTTATCTTCTAAAAAATAGTTTACATTGCTGCTCAGTCCTCCCTCACAGCCCTGATTCGTTCACCTTGCAAACACTTCCTCCGTCAGCCACAACACTAGAGTGTGCCACTCTCTCTCTCTCTCTCACTTATTTCACTTCTGTTACTTCTTCTTAGGTTTATTTGGAACCAGGTTTAAAATCTAGGTTTCACAGATTCCGAGGTAAAATCTAGGTTTTGAAAAGTGATTTATGTTTGGGAAGTTATAGCTTTTACAGATTTCAAGGTAAAAAAGTAGGTAGGAAAGAGGAAAGTAAGAAAAAGAAAGAAAGAAAAAGTAGAAAAGAGAAAAAAAGGAAAAAACAGGAAATAGATTCATAATTCTCTCAATCTCCACCCGCTTTAAGCCCTCTGCCTCGGTTCTATCTCTCCACCCTTCGTGCACAGCAACACAGCTCCATCTTGACGCGTTTGCCATGTTCTTAATTCTTACAAAGAATCCGCCTCAGTTCTGCTCCATGAGTTTTTTGCTCTTTCATTGCACGTGAGATTCCAAGTCCTCCTCTTACTTATCGGGTTTTGTGTTTTAATTTCTTGTTGGGACTTCAACTTCAAGCCTTCTTCCAGACTGTGTAAGGAGGGAGATAAATAGAAGAAGATGGTGTCCAATGCGGGGCTCCACACGCACCGAAGTCACAAAATGGTCAAACGCTGAAACAAAGCACATGTGCACTGTAGACTATTGCAACTACCCTTTACCGCAATTTAACGGTTGAGGTAAAATTCTCCGTTGGGAATCCGTCAGATGAGTCAGAAATGCATCTTGGGATACTAAATGCATTTTATGGAGAAAAACATTTTGAGGAGATGGAGAAAAAAAGCTCCTTATACCCAAGATGCATTCTAAGTCAGAAAAAGTTGTTTCTACCTAAAATGCATTTTAAATCGTGATTTGAGACACTCCAAATAGCTATCTAGATATGTTAACTCACGACCTAATACATTCTAACTATTTTTATTTCATTTTCCCTAATTTTATCACAATATAAAATAATGTATATGTATTATTTAATGAGATTCGTTTTGTTTTAAATCACTTTTCACCAACAGTCATTTTTACAGTAGTTATTGAAACAAGTTTTCATTTTCCAAAATCATTCTGGAAAAAAGTCATTTTCCAAAATATATTCTAACAAAAAATCATTCTCCCAATAATTATCCAAATGGACCTAAAGTTTGTGCACACCACATGTAGAGGTGATCAATCAACCCGTGACCCATGAGAAAACAACTCATTTGCACAAGTCCAATTGGTACCTATTATGGGCGGGTCTAAAACAGGCGGGTTATGTTCATAACGTGGGTGGGGCACGGGTTCACACACGAGGTGCACGTGCCCGCCCGTTAGCCCCGTTAATTATTAAAATAACCTCCACTTTCCCTCAGTCACAACCTCACACTGTCACACATGGCGTTCACTCTCAGTCTCTCACTTGTTCTGTCTCTTCCGTCCTGCGATACCCTTCTTCCTCCTTGCCCTAGCCCCATCGGGCGTCCGTTGTCGCCTCATTGCTCCAACTCTAGTGCTCCACTCCTAGCCTCGTCGCGATCCAGCCAACGCCTAACCCTAGCTCCAACCGTGCCTCCAACTCCATTGTTGCTTGGCGGCTTACTACGTCCCCGTGCCGTGCCTCCAGCTCCAGCCAACATCAATGTCTCATCCACTCGGCATCTCTCACTCGTGCTTCTGTCCAATTTTTCCAGCCGACAATGTCACTATGGCAGGTTTTCAAATGTGTCCAAGGCTTCTAATTTATGAAATTTGTTGCATGTTTTCATTTTGAATTGTGGCTAGCAACTCTGTGCTTCCGTGCTGTGCTTATTTGGTTACTCATCCTTTCTTAATTTGGTTTGGTTAATTTGGGTTGTTGTGTATATAGGGTTGAGCAAATGACTTGGAATCTGATGAACCCATCCGAGACCGATGTGCTTTTTGCCCATTTGGACCTGTCCGAAAAGCATCCCGAAATGGGCTAGCTGTTTGATTAAATGGGACGGGCCGATGCCCACCTGTTTAGAGTATTGTCTTTTTAAACAAAAATTTTAGGCAGGGGGTTGGGCTCACCCACAAGCTAAGGGCAGGGTGAAATCTCCCTTCTTCTTAGATCATACCAATGTTGGGCAGAGCGAGCCATCAATTACCCTCAGGCGTTTACCTAAGCACCCAGGAGCTAGGATGCCTCCCCAAGCGTCGTGACTGGAGCCACAACAAAGTGACCTTTCCCGGTATCGAACCCTCTCCCTTTTGGTGAGAGTGTCCAATACTTTCGCCAGCTGAACCCACGGACGATGGGTCTGTTTAGAGTATTGTTTTTTATACACGTTTACACCCCGTTTGGTACATTGGAACTGGCCTCTGAGAATTGGAACTGGAACTCATATCAAGGCTTTGGGTTGTTTGGTACCATAGAATCCATTTCTTCATGGAACTCACTTCCATAAAAAATGATGGAAGTGGGTTCCATCAGCTCCCCTAAGAATTGACTTCCAGCTCTTTAGAATTCATATCATGACCATTGTACCCTCACTCCTCAACCAAGAGAAGCACAGATTGGTGACTCCAGTGAGCTGATGTCGACGGCTGCGGCGGAGACGACGGCAACGGCAACAGTGACGACGATGGCAACGGCAGCAGTGACGACGACAGCATGGCAGACGACGAATGGCTTTGGCTCCTGTAATGCGATATGTGACGACATGGAAGACGATGACGACGAATGGCTTTGGCTCCTGTGACGACATGGAAGACGACGACGACGACGAATGGCTTTGGATGATCTGGACGCGATATGGACGAGATTTGTGATGGCACAAGCGATCTGGACGAGATCTGTGACGGCAACGGAGGAGACTGGACGCGATCTGTGATGGTGACGAGCGATCTGTTACGGCAACGGAGGCGACTGCACGCGATCTGAACGATTTGAGTGTGGAAGATTTTCTGAGCTCCACTTCCATGGTTGAGCGTGGTGGAGGGAGCGAGGTCAACGGTGGCGGTGGAGGGGGCGAGGTCGGCAGCGGTAGTGGAGGCGGCGAGTTGACGGCGATGAGGTCGAAGCTCTTGTTGATTTTTCAAATGAATTTTTTTTAATAAGGGTATATTAGTCTTTTACATTATAAATATAAATGTTAAATTAAAATTATACCACATCTCTTCCAACATACCAAACATACTTTTAATCTCACTTCCACTTCCAATTCCAGTTCCACTTCTAGTTCCATCAAAATCAATTTCATGTACCAAACGGGATATTAGAGTACTGTTGTTTTAGAAAAAAATCGTTAGCAAGTCGCCTGATCTGAGACTTGTTTTGGGCTTTGGAAGTAGGCTTCACCGTTTAGTTTACCCTAGTCCGCCTAACGCCTGTACACACACAGCAACACAACACAATTCAACACTCATCATCTCCATTTTGTAATTGCCGCAAGTCGCATTCTGCAAGTCGCGCAACGCACTCGTCTCGTCTGAGACTCTCTCTCGCCACCGCCAGTCGCCTCCATTTTCCTCATCACCATCTCCATTCGCCCAAAACGATCGCTGCCGTCGCTTTGCTAGTCTCGGCCTCTCGATTTGCTGGTATGATTCACTTTCACTCAGCCTTTTCGCTTCAATATTCTTATATTCAACGACTCACACTCTTACATTCTGGGTTACTTTTTGTCCTTGGGTGTTTTAACTTTTAAGAGCCTTCTGGTTTTTATTTCCCCCAAGAAATGGGGTTTTCTGTTTCTTGTTCTGGAGACCAGTTCAAGAACTCCACCCCTCTGAACGCGTTAAGCCAGATGGCTGCTTTCTGCTCAGTTTAATCTGTGGTTTACATTGGAATCATGAGATTTCAAACAGAGTATTAACAACTGAATGACATTCTCTCGCTGCCTCAAGAGTTTTGAGGAATTTCGTCTAACTTTTTGACAAGTCTCTGTTGTGGGATAGAAACTCAAGCCAGTCACTTTTATCAGTTTTCAAGTTTTATATGTGTATCTGCTTTGATTTTCCAGGCACCCGTTACCTAATACGAATTTTAGTGCATCGAGCAGATGGGTTGTAAAGATTTGTTTTGTTGTTAGGGGGAAAATGAAAAAGAAATAAATTGAGCTTAATTGCATATAAATGAAAAAAAAATATGGTGGTTGGCCTGCATGGTAACTTTCTTTCTTTTGCTACCAGGTTCAACTAGCCTTTAATTAATGGCTACACTACAACCCTTACTCCGCAAATCTTCTCAGTTCTCTGTAACCCTACGTGCATTTGCCACTACTGCAAAGCCTTCCCATCATAACGACCACAAAAGGAACCACAAATTCCTCGAACCCAACTCCTTCATTGGAAGTTGGGAGGCTCCCAAGGACCCAAAGGAGGCAGAGGCTAGGCTTGCCCAGCTCAGAAGAGACTATGCCAAGCAGGTTAAGGAGGTTCGCAAGGCATATATTCAGGAGATGGAGCTCATGAGGCTCGAGAAGCAGAGGAAGGATGATGCTAGGAGGGAGGCCATTAGGGTTGCTAATGAAGAGCGTAAGAAGCTCAAGGCTGAGGTTGCTAAGGTCAAAGCTGAAGAACGCAAGATTGCCCAAGAAGAATTTCGACAAACCCTTGTATGTGTCCTCCTCTTATCCATTTTTTTACCTGTATCTTTTGGGTTCTCTCTATTATTTTCTGGGATTCTGTTCGGTCTTAGGAAGTGCTTTAATATGATAATGAAATAATTAACGGGAAAGATAATCCAAATAATGGAAGATGGGAATGGTTTACTAGTCCTACAGATGTTTTATTTTTCTAAATTTATATAATACAACCTAGTGTATGTTTAAGTAATAATATTATATCTCGCCATAATTTAGTAGTATTTACTATGTAGTCTTGTATTTTGTAGCTAATTACATTGTGTCCTCTTGGCTGTCAGCATTACTGGATGGCCAAATCCTTGACTATTGGACTAGATGTAGGACTGAAAGCTGCTCCAAGAAACATGAGTAAATTTTAGACGGAACAAAGAAACTAATGATTACATGCAACAAGATTTCTCTAATTTTCCAAATCTGATTATAGAAGATGCATCATAGTCTTGATATTACTGTGAGGATCCCGGTGATTAAGGATTAGTCTCTGCTGGAAAATGGTGCCCCCACATGTTGACCCAGTAACACCGTACACCTCCTATGCTGACTGAGGAGCACCCTATTCTTATTCTAACTAGCGCCAAACATGCACAGAAAGGAACATACACAATAAATGACACTCACGGGTCAGCAACATGATGAAAACACACTATACATAAAAACGAGGCAATTCCCAAATACCAACTATTCCCAAAATTAGGAACTACTTGTCCTCAAGAGTTTGGGCTGGTGCATGACCTTCCAACTCAGGGTTGTGGCTTTGAATCGTTACCAACATGATCCTATAAATCTTCATCCCCATCTTCCTCTAAAACAATAGTCATGAAATTCTGGAGAAGTGGTGTGGTACTAATGGCCTAGGACAAAACTTTTTGGGTACCAGAAACAATAACAAGCCTCATCCCACTAGATAAGATCATCTATATGGATTGCATAACGCCATTGCGCTCCATCAACAACCTAATCTTTGGGCACCAGGAAGACATATCTTTTGTCCTCTTGTATTGGCTTCGTAGCCTAACTGGCAACAAACAAACGCACAAATTATCCTAACTGTCTATCTCCATCCTTACTTGATGATGTCATGTGTTGCTATCACAAGAGAGGAACCAAACTTTCCATAGAGGATAAGTGATGTGGAAATTGTGGAAAGTGAAGAACAATTGAGAGCAAGTACAATAAACGTTTCTTCTTGCTTAAAATGAAACAAAAAAATTAACATTTGACTAGACTGAAGTAAAGTTCCTTGTGTATTTGGTATTGATTTCTCTAATAAATAATGACCCTTAGGAGAAAAATTAGAGAGACCGATCACATGGTGTTAATTTGTGAAATGATTATTGTCGTATTTTGATTAGGAAATGTACCAGCGATGATACTAAATCTTTTTCTTTTTGCCCGTGATGATACTAAGTCTTTTCCTTTGATTAAATGCTGAAACGCATGTTTTAGTTTTCGGTTCAAAGAGTGATGCCATTTATTTGGTTTAGAAATTATTTTATTTGGCAGGATCCAATAATTTGTTTGATCTTCATGCCACTTTTATTTGCTGACTGTTGCATTTTTAATTTATTACAAATGCCCATTTATTGTCATTGTACCTGTGTAGTCACAATTCCATTTAAGTGACGTGTTATGAGGAGGAACTTGGATGAATAATCAATTATATTGGCTGCCCCCATGTTTCATATTCTGCATTTACATGTTCACTTTTATCCAAATTTTTCTGTCGCTGATTTCTCATTCGTCTGTGTATAGCTAAAAGAAAGAGCAGATAAACTTGAAACCTGGAGGAGGATGATGAGAAAGCATGAAGAGAAGAAGAAAGAGAAGAAAGAGTTGTTGCACCAGCAAAGTTCACTGTGGGTTGATGAATCTGAACTGGAAGAAAAAGTACTGGAAGCTGTGGTCGATACAAAACTACTTTGAGTCCCTTGCACTTCCTCAATTAGAAATGAATGGACCTCTGTGTTTTGCAGTTAGTGGAATCTTTGTCCCCTGTCCAAAGCAGCCTCTTACAAGAGTAGTTTGTGCATCAAAGTACAGGTTTGCATTAGTGGTGGGGCAATATGGTGCATGATCTATGGAAATATTGAAGTTCATGTTGGTGCTTATTGGGGAATTTTGAATGCTATGGTACACCATGTTTGAAGTGATTTTTCTTCAAAGAGGTTCTAGCTAATGGTCATTCAATTAGATTATATATATACATCCACTGAGGTTGTGTATAAGCCTTGCAAGACATTTCAATATCATGTTTATAATCGTGGCCCCAATTTACAATTTTTGACCTCCCGCACTCACTGAATGATGAAAGACGAGCTGGCCTGTTTCGCTGTATATAAGCATATCTCTAAAATTACTAATATCAAGCAATAAAGAGGTTGTAACGAAAGGTGCAAGTTAAAATTGAAGCCTTCAACAAAAGAATATTTATGCATAGTAAAAAAGAACACTAACATCATAATCCTGAATATCAATCATTGCGTTGTTTGAGCCTCATTTATTTTTTTGAAAAATCTTCATGGACTTGCTATTTGCTTGACTTTTACTAAAAATCAGTACTTTGGATCAAAATAACATTTATTGTGAACTGCAATACAATTTATTTTTTTGGATTTTGTAGTTTGTACATGTATGTGGTTACACCGATATTTTTTAATTCATATTTTCATATTTTAAGTAAACTTTAACATTTTGAATTAATTTTTATATTAGTTGAAGAGATATAAAATAAAAATTAAAAAGTAACAGGGTATAATGCGAGACCCATCATCAATAATACTAAAAAACGAAATGATCATAAAAAATCTATAATCTACAAAGCCGTACCATGACTTGTTATTTGTTAACAAAACGTTGTGCTTCTCAAAAAAAAAAAAAAGTAATACAGGGCAGCGATATTCAGCCTGACGGAGTTGGCTTCGCCCTCCTTCGTCCTACCACATACAGACCGAGGAAGTGGAGAAGAAGATACTGTGTTTTTCCCTGGACTAAGAAAATGCTGAGGTTGTCGAAGAATCGAAGTTGAAGTGTTGTGAGTAAAAAAAATGAGAATAAGAGAATGAGTTGTTGTGCCTGTTATCAGATTGCCGGTAATGGTTCTCTTAATGTCTCTAAATCTTATTCCTCTTTCGTGATTGTAGACAGGCTGACTGATGTTATATGGGCTCTTCAAAGCCTCTTAATTGACGCCTTTGCTGTTAAATGGCGAATGATCTAGAGGATTTTGCTGTTTTACATTGATTCGTCCAGAAAAAAATTCAAAATGACTTTTTCCTTGATGAATGGTTACATTGGTATGCTTCGATCTCCAAATTCACATTCATATCATGTTCTTCAGTTTTCACTGTGTGCGCTTGGCTTTTAAACATACCATAGCATAAACTATATGAACAAGGTTTTGGGGGCATCCCTTCATGAATTTAAGAGTTTCATCGGTAAGGCCCAATTTTTGGGGTCACCGGATCTGCATCGAGATATTTCTTGATGTAATTGCTTTCCAATTAGTTGTCATTACTCATAGGAATCTCTGCACTTGACTGCTATCTAGTTGACAATTGTTTTCTTTCTTCTTTCATTTTTGGTTGTTTCCATTTTTAGGTTTAGATATTTTTCTATCACATATCCTGGTGGAACTGAGTTGATAGTTAAGCATGACAAAGGGAAAGAAGATAACCGTAAATGTAGATGATGGTGCAGACGATTGTTGGCGATGGTTAGTTCAGAAAGGACCTGCAGCTATATTCATTGCTGTGGCAGTGTTTGCACTTTTGGTTCGTGCAGCTGTGTCATTCCATCCTTACTCTGGTGCTGGGCACCCGCCAAAGTTTGGGGACTTTGAGGCACAGAGGCATTGGATGGAGATTACCCTTAACCTTCCAGTTAGGGAGTGGTATCGCAATAGCACCACCAATGATTTGAGCTATTGGGGACTTGACTACCCACCGCTTACTGCCTACCAAAGTTTCATCCATGGCCTCTTTCTCAGATTCTTCCACCCTGATTTGGTTTCTCTTTTCAGTTCCAGAGGTCACGAGTCCTATCTTGGGTGAGTATTTATTGAATTCATTAGTTAGGGTCCTTTTAATTGATACTACCTGAATAAAAGTAAACTAACAATTTAGACTCTTAATTATTACTTCAATTAGCTTCATAGCCTGAAATTATTCGATGTGCAAGCTAGGCAATGAAACTAATGAGCTCTTCACAAGTAATCCTTGTAACGTCCTTGAATCACTTGATAAAAAGCTTAAATGTGTTCGGTTTATTGTTTTTAGGATGTAGCTTTTACACGTGCTTATTTTTGTGGACTAAAGCTAAGCAAGTCTAATAATTCAGTGGTTGATTGTTACTTTACTCATTTTCATAACTTAAGTTTTGCTTATGAGCTTCTTTTCTCTTTGTCTAATCTTTTTCTTCATTCTTTTAATGCATCGTTTTTTTTCATTTGTTGCAGAAAACTACTCATGAGGTGGACAGTTTTATCTTCTGATGCCCTTATATTCTTCCCAGCTGTCATATACTTCATCATCGTTTCTTACAATCAACATTCAAAAACCCATAAAAGTGACAGTGGATGGCACACAGCCATGATTTTACTAAATCCATGTTTGATCTTAATTGATCACGGCCATTTTCAGGTTTCCCAATTATTATGATAGCGTTTCATTTCATTCCCCCCAGTTTCCTTTTTTCAGATTCAGGTTCAGTAGTGCCTCAGTTTAAAATATAGCAATTGTTGTGTTTCAGTACAACTGCATTAGCCTGGGCCTCAGTACTGGAGCTGTTGCTGCTATCCTCTCTGGACAAGATCTTTTTGCTTGTGTTCTGTATTGTCTAGCCATAAATCATAAGCAGGTTGATTTCCTTCATCTTTGAATTGACCTAAAAGTTATTTAAATTTAGAATGCGCTGCTGTTTTTAGGTACAATTGTTATCTGAGGTCATAGCTCAGACGACTAAAAATAAAATTGGAAAGTCAATCTCTGGATTCTGCAACTGCCTATTTCTTTCTCTCCTTTTTTTTGAGATCAATACTTGGATTTTATCAGCTGATTTGTATTCATTCCTTGGATTTGACTCCAATACACTTCTTAGCTTGGCCTATAAATTTTCTTGAACCAATGAAGTTAGTAAATAAACAACATAATTAAACCTCTCCTCCCTTGAGAGCAAAAACCGCCCCCCGTTAGCATCTTCCATCAGCGTCCTCTCCCCGGTGGCGGCCTAGTGTGCGCGCGCGTTGGTGTGTATGTGAGGTCGAAACGGTGAAGGCGAGATCTGAAGCTACAGAGGTTAGGTATTCGACGGAGGTAGATATGTGGATGGTGCGACTAAGAGGCTTGGCAAAATTGGAGGGTAAGAAATTTAAATGGCCAAGGGAAATGGCAAGATTGACGACATCTGAATCATAGATTTGAAAATATGAGATCGGTTTTGGATATGGATGCTGGTTGAAGGTGAGATTTACGGTTGGCAAACAAATCGGTTGATTCCTCAAAGAGTTTTTAATAAACAATGGGGATTTGGAGACTGAATCAACTGTAATCAGGGAATTTTTGTTTTGGTAGCAGATGAACACCTCACCTTCCAAGCTTCATGGATGACAGTTTGAAGACACACAGATCTAAACCATTTTTGCAGTTCTTTGAGTTTAATTGGCACCAATAGAGCTCTATGCCTCGGTCTAGTGAGGTAAAATGATCTAGTTGTCTTCCAACTAATAGCCTCTTTGTGATTTCCTTATGGTTGTGTATGATTGCTGTTTCTGGAATTTACATTGAGCTGAATGAGTTTGCATATGCCTCTTGGTGTGCAATTTCAATCATGGTCTCTAAGATATGTGATTATAGCTGGTATGATATATTGAATTCAAAGGAGACAGTGCTTGCCATACTCTTTTCAAAGGTTATTGAGGACTCCTTTCAAGATAGGGATGTCTTGGAGGGAGATGCTATTAATTTGGGTTTAAGTGGTAGTTCAATTGTTCAATTCATAGCAATCTATACAGTAATGAGGTTATGGAAGTTCAGTAGCAAGCTAAGTTTCTTTGTAGCAATTAGATGGGCTATACTGGAAGTTCAAGGATGATTTAAGGTGGGTACCTCCTGGTGCTTGCTTGTTCTTGAGACACAAGTTATGGTAGCTGTTGGAGATGATGTTTCTGGAATAAAAGGGAGGAATGCATATGTTGAGAATGAGATCACAAATTTCTGGTTGATTGGAAATCTAGAGGGAAAAATGCTTTGGATTATAATTCTTGGATATGCTCAGCAAGGCTGTGGTAAGTGGAGCTTTTTTCATGAGAACATAATCGAGCTGGAAAATGTTTCTCAGTGGTGTAACTTAGCTTCATTGGAAGAGATAATGAGTTTCTCAATGGGTTTGTGGCCTCTATGGTTGGGTTTTATACCCCACAATCCCAATTTTCTTTTTTGTTTAGTTATGGCTCCCCTGGATTGATATTTGACCAGTGTTTATGTCTTTTCTTCTATTGGTTCTGATTCGGGATTGAATTGAATTGCAAATTCACTCATGGATGGGCAGCTCCAGCACCTCCCATTCTTCCTTGTGTTGTATGTCAGAAGTTGTTGTGTAAGAGAACCAGAGCATCATTGGTGTTGAATGCTTGTAGTTTTTCTTTTTCTGTCATTTTGTTGCTTTTCTGTTTTGTATGTTTTGTTCACCTGAAGTTTCAGTTGTACTGGTTTATCTTTATAATATAATGCTTTTTCTGACCAAAAAAAAATAAACAACATAATTGACTTGACTGATTCTTGAGTAGATTACATCAAAAAAGAGACAATAACTTATCCTGGGTGTTTGTTTGAATATTGTCATGAGTTGAAAAAATCAAAGGGTTGTCAGGTAAATAGCTTGCAGCTATAATGGCATAGACAGCAATTTTTGTTGGTAGTAAGTATTTCATTTTCATTCTAATGGGATTTTAACCTTTTCACTTGCTGGATGCCTCTGCAGATGAGTGTATACCTCGCACCTGCTTTTTTCAGCCATCTCCTGGGTAAATGCATGAGGCGTAAATATCCACTCTTAGAGGTGTCAAAACTGGGGCTGTTTGTTTTAGGAACCTTTGCAGCGGTGTGGTGGCCATATCTTTATTCAGTGGAATCCATTTTGGAGGTAAGTCCGATATTGTTGCCCACTAGAATGTGTTTTTGTGCTTTACTTTCCTTAAACATGGTGCCATTTATGGGATTGTATCTATGTGTGGGTGAAAGAGATTCCTTCTTTGTTAGCCAACTCTTTTTTTGTCCTAATAAAAGAAGGGCAGGGGTTAATTATTGTCTGTGGAACTTGGAACAGGTTCTTTCTCGTCTTGCTCCTTTTGAGAGGGGGTTATATGAGGATTATGTTGCCAACTTTTGGTGTGCCTCTTCAATTCTTATCAAGTGGAAGAAATTGTTTACAACACAATCACTGAAACTTATCAGCTTTGCCGCAACAGTTTTAACTTGTCTTCCTTCAATGACTCAACAAATAAGATCTCCTAGCAACAAAGGCTTCCTTTATGGACTCCTAAATAGTTCAATCTCATTTTACCTATTCTCTTTCCAAGGTTGGTATAACATTTCTTTACTTTACATAAAATTTAGTTTATTCTTACAGGAAAATTACATTTTACCTTAATGAGCCAAGGCTGTTACAAAATTGATATGTTAACTTTAAAATGTGGCAAAACAACTCCCTAAACTTATGTACTTTAGGGGAGGAGAACATAATTTTATATTTTCTTGTTTATAATCATATACATTATGAAGATCTAATAGTTCTTATGTGTTTCTACAGTGCATGAGAAGTCGATTTTGCTGCCCCTTCTGCCTGCAAGCCTGCTTGCTGTGGAAGAGCCTTTTCTGTTTAGGCGGTTCATGCAATTCGCCATGCTCTCCATGTTTCCTCTCATATGCCGCGACGGGCTGATTCTAGCGTATTTGGCTTCATTTGCATTATTTATCCTCATATTCTACGCACCAGGTCAACACAGAAATGAAGAGAGTAATTACTATTTCAGCACAAGGATCATGCGTCTGATCTTATGTGTTGTGTCTTTTGTTCTTCACATTGTTTACTTGGTCATGCGTCCTCCAGAGAAGTATCCTTTCCTCTTTGAAGCACTAATTATGAATCTCTGCTTCTCTCAGTTTGTGCTTGTTGCACTCTGTACAAATGTAAAGCAGTGGATGCTGGATAAACATGTCAAGTTGGAACAAATAGAAAAGAAAAGGAAGCTCAATTGATATTTAACTTCATCCCCTTTTTAATCAGTATCTTTCCCTGTTGAATAGCTGGACCCAGAGATGATACGTATTTGACGCTGTTCTGTAATTTTTACTTGATGTTTATTCACTCTGTGTTCAGATGTTTGAATGTTCAACTAATTTCAATCTCTCCTCATTTACGGAACATATATTCAGGTTTTATTGGGACTCTAGAAAACAAAGAAGAGAGTCCATGTTATGGTTCAGATAATGGATATATGCTAATCCTAAGCATTAGTCTAAATTACCTTATCTAGATATGCAAGTCATGCATAATGCAAATAAATAGTCTCAGACTTTGTGCAAAGTCCCACCTCCTTTCAAAATGACGTGGCTGCATTTTTGTTCCCTATTATATATTTCTGTATTCTTCCTTAGTACCTTCAAAGTTCAAAACGTTCTCTGTTCTCAAATCTCACCTCAGTCCTCTGGCAGGCTCATTTCTTTAAGGGGGGGGGGGTCACACCGTTTTTTTTTAATGCAAGGGTCACGCACCTCTCTACTAGAGTTGGTAAAACGCGGGCCCAACCCGCCAACCCGCCGGTATGCAGCGGGTTAGGGTTGGCTGAAAGCCAGCCCGTTAGGGGGGCGGGTTCTCTCAACCCGCCCCGCCTAACCCGCGGGTTAGATCGGGCTAACCCGCGGGTTAGCGGGCTGGCCCGCTTTTTTTAAAAAAAATTGAAACCAGACAGAGGCAGAGAGCACGCCATTGATAGAGTACTGCTTCCACAGCCTTCCACTCCTCATTTCCCCAGTTGGCCAGTTCCC
>JANTPZ010000685.1:0-26780 GCA_025593235.1 Vachellia pachyceras | reverse complement strand
TGTTGGCTGAAGGATTGAAGATTCAGCCGAGGAATGTGTGGAGCAAGATGGTGATGAACGAACAGAGTGACTCTGTTTTCAGGTTGAACCATTATCCTCCATGCCCAGAGCTTGTTGCAGGTTCGGCCAACAATGGCGGAAACGTGGTGGGGTTTGGAGAGCACACAGACCCACAGATTATTTCTGTGCTGAGATCCAATAACGCTCCAGGACTTGAAGTATGTCTCAGAGATGGGACTTGGGTTTCTGTGCCACCTGATCAATCCTCCTTCTTCATCAACGTTGGTGATTCTCTGCAGGTAAAATATGTGAATAATATTAGACTCAGATACTTCTGTATACTTATACACGAATGTAAGATAACAAAAGCATGCAAGTTGTTCAATTGTTTGTTTATTTTATTTATTTATTCCTTTTTGGACTTGATAAGTTCATGTTTTACTTGATAAGATGTAAGAGTAAGTATTGACTTGAAGATGAAATCTGAACTTTTGAGCTAAGTGGCCTGTTTTTCCCTTCTTCTAAATAAGATGCTCCAATGTACATGCATGTTTTTTAATACCATTTTTCTTCTATTAAATAATAACACTCCTCCTATCCTAAATATAATAGATGATAGATATATTTATTTTAATTCTAAATGTAAAATTACAATTCACTATAAATTTTCCCATAAATTCTCTTATTGTACAAATTAAGAGAGTTTTTCATCAGAGTATTTTTAATTTAACTGATTGAATAAGGTATTTTAGGGAAACTAGTACGTATTTTTTTTATAAATAACTAAGTTAATTAAATTTTTACTATCCAGAACTTAATTATTGAATTGGTGGGAGGGTAGTTTAAAGATTGGAATTTCTCTATAGAAATAATCGTTATCGGTGTTGTCTTGGAAAATTATTATCCACATTCTCCAAAGTCATGGCAACTTGAGATTTGAGATTTTTGTAATATATATATTAGAAATCTCGACTTAGAAAAATCATAATTTGTCATTTCCATTACATTCAAGAGAGATTTTAATTTTCTTAAAAAAAAATTATGAACTCACTTTTTTTGTTTTAATTAAAAACAACAACAACAACATGCAGGTGATGACAAATGGAAGGTTGAAGAGTCCAAGGCATAGGGTTTTGGTAAATGGATTGAAATCAAGAGTGTCAATGATATATTTTAGTGCTCCTCCCTTGAGTGAGACAATAGCTCCATTGCCTTCCCTCATCAATCAACAAAGCCTTTACAAGCAATTCTCTTGGTTTGAATTCAAGCAATCTGCCTATGCTTCAAGATTATCTGATAACAGGCTTGCTCTCTTTGAGATCTTCCCTTCCTCCTAACCCCAATTCGTGTAGATGCAAGTTTCTTTTTGTAAGACATAGGTATCCACGTAATGGAGGTAATTCTGTTTGAGTTATTGTCAAACATTAAATGTGGATACCTTTTTCTCAATATATTCAAACTTTGATTCATCATGTTACGAGGAATTAGTTATTTTGCTAGACTCACCCGCCATTAGTAATTGCAAGTTGATATTGTGACAAAGTATATGTAGTTATCCTTCTTGTATAATATTCATGATTTATAAATAGTGTGAATTGCTATGAGTTTTATATACTTTACTTATTCACATTTTCTTGTAATTATATTGGAGACAGGACTAATTATATATATATATATATTTGCTATTTGTTAAGATGAATTACATTTTCCATGGTTTTATAAATAATTTGATTTTTATATTTTCTTTTTTTTATTTTAATGGTGTCTGTGATTCTCTTCTAATTAACATATGAAATTCATGTAAAATATGATGTAATCAAGTCAAAAGAAATTGCACCGAGTTGATCTTACTATGATAATCATAGATAAAATAGAATAGGACAAAATAAATTATAAAATTACAAGAACAAAAATTAAAAGTTAGTAAAATTATAAACAATATATATGTTTTCTTTTCAATAATAAATTTAGTGCCAAAGGTAACCTAATAAGTTCCTTTTTTTAAAAGAAAAGGACTAAATTGAAAACTAAAAATAATATTTCAAATATGAAATTCAACCTATATTAAATTCCTTACAAAACATATATGACATACATAATTGCATCAGGTTTACCAAAAATATTGGTCTAGCTAGCGAGGAATTAACTCATAATCAACAAGATCGTGAGTTCAAATCCCACCGTCAATATGAAAACATTGTTGGTAGGCGATCTATAAGTACCTCTGCAAGAACTCTTTAAGTCTGAAGGTATACTTTGACCCTAATGAGTTATTGGGACCCAACTCATCTAAACTTTTCTAAACTAAAAAAAATGAATAGCATCATGTTCTTATGACCAGTAGAGTTTTCCGGACACTTCTCACTCAATTTTCCCTAATATTTTTAACTTCCAACAATTGATCACAAAAGAAAATGAATAATCTCTTGAAATGTATAAATTTATATGTATACACTTTCATCAAGTTATGATTAGGATTATGATAATGATAAAAATTGAAATGCACAAGTTTTTTTAAAAACAATGCATGGTATGGTACAAGAGGGAAAGGAGAAAGCACATATGACATGTGTGATATATTTATGAGAATTAATGGCGAGGTTCACGACCCCCACAGACATATGGACCATTTTATTTACGTATCACTATTAGAAAAATGACATTAAGTGATGAAAAAATCTATCGCTAAATAGCTATTTTCCATTAGAAAATTTCCATTTAGCGATGGAAAATATTAGTAACCCTCATTTTAACGATGGAAAATAGCCATTTAACGACGGATTTTCCGTCGCTAGATCGCATTTTTCTAGTAGTGTATATTGCATGTCCACCAGCAATAAGAGGGACTTTTGCTAAGCCATTCAACAGTGATACGTTTGGATTCACAATTACCTCTTCCTTTTGATCATTGATATCAACATTCATATCGATAGCTACCTTACCAAATGTCTTCGTTCTTCTTACTACCAAAGCAAATCTTTCCCAAGATTTTTTCCCTTTTTTCTTTTTAATTTCTTTTATATAACCCTACCAAATCATATTTTTCATCATGATATTAAAACCTTACTTGAGTTAGGCTAATCATACCAATAAACCAATGAACCAGTTTCCTACTACATTCAGTCAAGAGTTTTAGACCATTCGATCCGGTTAAATTTTGTGTTTTGTGTTCTTTTCTTTGTATCATTGAGTTACAGAAAAGGAAAAAATAGTAGTTCATTGTATATTCGTACTTTAGTAACTTCCTTTTTTTGATTATATATTGTTCATGCATGAATATTTTATTTACTCATGGATTAATTCATTTTTATTTAAATATTACTCTTTTTAAGATTATATGTATGAATATTTTTTATTGTGGTTAAGATTTTATTTCATCCACAAGTAGATTAAAACTACAATTTTACTTCGAAGGTACTACTTTAGTACTAAGTCTATTATAACCGATTCTTACGTACTAAGAAATAGTAGTTAAATATTTAAATACGTCTTGAATTAATAATTTTTTTTTAATTTTACTCTTCTTAAACTCTCTCTCTCTCTCTCTACATTTACAAATTATTCTCATTTATCTCTCCCCTATCTCTTGTTTGGTTTTTCAACGAAAATTGAACAAGAGTAAAATTGAAAAATTGTCATTACTCTAAGTGGACTTATTTTTAAGATAAAAAAATCTTTCACATGATACTCTAATAATAAGTTCCCTCCCCACTAGATACGTGATTCTATTAGAATTCTCTTTCACTGCAATAACTATTCCATTCATGTCAAGTTGCACCAAAAAGAAGAGGACGAAGATCACAAAAAAAAAAAAACAAGAGGAAGAAGTGGGGTGAACTGCTTCAGTCATCATCAATAAAAAAGTTCATGGGAGTGATAGGTGAAGAATTAATGAGCCATCGACGATCTCATGTACAGAGAGTCAGAAAAAAATTATTAATATTAATTATTTTCTATTAATTTATTAAGAGTATTGATTCAAAGTAACACTTTTAATGTTTATCATTTATTATGTTAAAGTTAGTGATAAAAGAAGAGATTCTCATACGCAGCGGCAAGTAGGTATGTACGTAGCATTAGGGGGAGACGCTGGTTCCTCCATTAATAAATTATCTGCATATACATATCCATATAGGCCCCAAAAAAAAAAGTCTACACACACTTTAATTATAAAATGAGGGAAATTTAGTTTTAGATCTCAAATAAATAAGTTATTTAAGGAATGGTCTTATGGAGAAAAATATTTAATGAGAGGTTCCAATTGACAACATGAGGTTCTTGTATTGACAACATTATGCACTGTGTTGACAACACCTCATGTTATCAATGGAACCTCTCATTAAATATTTTTATCCATGAGATCATTCCTTAAATAATTTGTTTATTTATAACCTAAGACTAAATTTCTCATAAAATAAAAGGTCGATAAGCTTGTTAATGGTTTTCAAACAGTAAATTTTCTCAGTGTATGGATGGTTATTTTTTTGTGGTTTTTAACTGTATGTATGGTTTTCAAACAGTAAAAGTACACTTATTGAAAAAAAACTGATTTTTTAATAGTAAAAGTAGCTTCTGTTTGTGCCTCTCGATAAGCTTGTTAATCACAACATTCCATCTGTGGTCAATATCTTCGTCATGCCAAGTGAAAAACTCACAATCCGAATATCATACTCTGCACATAATCTTTTGTTCTTTTAATTAAAGGGGCAAACACTAATGATCCGAAACCATGGGTCGGATCAAGTTCGTAACTTTCTAATTTTCATGCTACTTTGCTATGAGGCCTTTAGTTGCCCATATATAAAATATTTTCTTCTCAGATAGGGTTGATCTCTGTCCGTGACCATCAAGGATCAGAAGATCATAGTGGCAAAACCTTTAAGCACCTTCATACACCCTGACTTCGCACTGACTTACGGATAATAACTGCTTTAACCCTAGTCGATGCATTGATCATAGCTAACACTGAGGCAAAATAAGCTATAATTAACTTGTCTCCCATCAAATATGACATGTAACGTTTTTTTTTGGGCCAAGTGGGACATCTTTTGACATGGTTCACCCATACAGCCAGAAAGGTTGGAAATTGGACAAAAATATTGGACTGAAATTGAGCCAAAACAACTTCAGCACCCTTTAGGACCCTAACTCAGAGGGTGTAAATTATCTTTTTTAACAGGGACTCGAGAATTTATTCTTAATATATTTTGAGAAGAATTTTAGCAAAAAATTTAGTGGGTTCAAAATTAGCAAATGAATGGATGTAAAATAAATCATATAGTACTAATATATATCTAATTTTCTGGATGTCGGGGGTGCGACTAGGTGTAACCTAGGTCCGCCATGTGTTGCACAAGTGAGAACTACTTGACGAGAATGGATTGTATCTTAACCGAATTTTTAATTAATATTTTGTTATCTTATCTCAACAATTCTACGTTGGATTATATGAAACCTTCAATAAAATATTCAAGTGGCTAGGTTAAGTTTTTCATCTCAGTTGTTAGTTTATCACAAAGGTTTCTCATCCAACATAGGTACGCATATTGGAGGGTCCTGCAGTGCCAAAACCAAACAATGAGATGAGGTTTAATTTCCATGAACAATAATTGCACCAACCTCTTACAAATGTTGTGACCATTATTGATGCTTGAAAGTGACCATTTCGTCTCTTGTTCTTCTTGCAACGATAAAGCAAATCTTTCTGGGAGATTTTTCTTTCCCTTCATCACCGCCTAGCTATTCTATTATTCATTTGTGCCCCAAAACAAAGTGGGGAGGGGGGGTGTAATGCTCTAGACATTATCGATAAAGTTCATTAGAATGATAGGCGAAGAATTAATAGCTTTAACGGTTTTACAAAAGACCCAAGAAACAAGTATGGCCCAAAAACAAAATAAAAAAACAAAGCCAAGTATAAATTAAATATGCATATATAATCCAAACAAAAACCAACGGTTGGTTGGATTAAATGTTAAGCGGCTTGTTCCAACTTAAACAAGGCATCGAGTTCGAGTTTTTGTGTATGCAGTAGCCACCATTGGGAGATTCACCCACCATTTCCAGGTACGCGACACGGACTTGGTCCAGATTAGTCGAGATGAAGCTCCGGATACTGGGCGGAAAATAAAAAAATCCAAACAAAAAGAAAGAAAAGGAATTAAAGCAAAGAAAACCAAGGGAAAGAAAAGGAATTAAAACAAAGAAAACCAAGGGCCTATTTGGTTGTTAGATTTTTACTAGATTGTCATCATCAAATGGATAGAAAATGGAATAATAAAGATCAGTGTAAAGTAAATTTGTTTGGTATGACTTTTGTTTAAGCAAAAATGAAATGAAATTATCAAAATGCCATCAAAACGACAAAAAACTTCATTACCTCTTCCTTATTGTCTCTTCTTAGTTCTTATAGTACAGTTGGTATTAGAATATAATCAAAGTCAAACCACACTCAATTAAATTCAAAACCAAAACCATAATTAGAGCTTCTTAAAGAAAATTGATAAAAAAAGAAATCAAATACACACACACACTTGGAATATAATACTTCATGGATAATTTCATCTGGTCATCGTCCTCCCCCCTCCATTAAAGAAGCTCTTCACCAATCTCTCTGGCATGAAACTAATCTCCCATATATTGCATGAAACTAACCTCCCATATATTGCATGAAACTAGCTTTCCAAGAATGGGCATTTTGCTCTCCATCTTCTTAATAACCAGGTTCGCAAGGGAATATTAGGTTTCTCCAAATCCTTCAATTATTTATCTATGTGAAGATATTATAATATTTTCTCATTGATGTAGATAGAGTTATATGCACCATTAATTCTTAATTCTTTCTCCTTCAATAAAATTTTCCATAACTTTATTTACATTCTTTTCCTTGAAATTTGTGCATTTCTACTTCTTGCTCTTAGTTTAAACTGTGTACTACCACCGTTTTGATATTCGTCTGTAAAGATGTAGATTACATTATCAGATCATCTATATTTATGTGAAATTATATTTTAATTATCTTCACAATCTTTATACCTTTTGCTTCAAGTTCCTCACAAGCGACCTTATTATATAGGACATACCTGAACTTGTTTTTCTCTCCACTGTGCTTCTGAACCGCCAAATTTAATGTGGATCTACAATTATAGTGATCTCTCAACTATGGGGAGAGAAAGAGGTCTCTGTCCTATCCTATCCTATAATCAAACTACATAAAGTGGGATGCTTACATATTTCACACATGGATGTGACTTTTCCATACGCAATTTGCACCATTCAACTGTAATTGTGAGCCTTTTGATTTATACTTGAAAGGGACTATTCGATCTCCTCTTCTTCTTGCAACAACAAAATCAAATTTTTATGAAGAGATTTTTTTCTTTACCAAATTCAATCTACCTATTATATATGTAATATCATTCATGTTGTGCCAACATTCGCAAGTGGTGTGTGTATTGCACTACCATTAGCTAGTGCTTCAGTCACTCTCAATAAAGTTCATGAGAATGATTGAAGAATTAATGGGTTGTATGATTGGGTCTCGTGTGTGTGTGTGTGTGTGTGTGTCATGTACAAAAACATTACAGGTTATTCTAGTTGGTATTTAAAAGGGTTGGTGTGAAAATTTACCTTAGAAGTTTCCCTCAAAAGTATTGCCCCAAAATTTTAAAATGGAGTAATGTTGTCTGATTAACGTTAGAAATATTAACAGTTAACGTCAGTTTTTTAACAGTATGTGACAATATTGCTCCATTTTAAATCTTTTAGAGTAACATTGTTCCTAAAAAACTAGTAAACTTGCACCTTAATTCTGTTAAAAGTTCATATATACAAGTGTCATATACATCAGGAATAATATATCATGAAGATAATTTAAGAGTTTTAATTCGAGTGACAACCAATCAACTTAACTAATTCAAGTGGCACAGTTTTTCCAATGTCACTTGTATTTGAAGTCATTAAAATGAGGGATAATATAATACAAAAATCTTCTATTTTAACATAGGCAAAATTGAACATTATTACATTTTCAGATAAGGTTAATAACTTATACCACCTCCCATAAGTTGTGGTGAGGTAGTTAGATTGTACTAAAAATAATCAAATTTTAGACGGAATTAGTCCGTCTGAAATTCCATTGGTAATTCCATTATGTGGCAAATCATGTGACAAACCTAAAATTCCGTCGGTAATTTTGTGGCAAGTTCCTTCGGTAATTACATGTGTTTTTGTAGTATATAATAGGGATCAAAGAAGTATCGTACATGGAGATAATTTATGAGTTTTAATTCATGTAACACTTAAATCAACTTAAAAATTAACATAAATTTATGAACATGATTTAGATTTTCTATTTCATTTCTTTTCACTCTTAATCTTTAGAATGTTGTATATAAATTTATAATAACTACCCAACACTCAAGTTTTAGATGTTGTAACTCTATATGCTATGAGCAAACCTAATTCATATAGTAAAATATAATCTTATACATTACTTACATCAAGTTCTTTATATCCATCATAACAAATTTTTTAATCAAACATGGTCATGTATCCTATTTTTCACTTGTGTTTATAGTTAAATAATAATATTTAAAAATAAAATTGAAGAATTTGATATAACGAATATCCATACACACTCGAAGGAACATGACATGATCGAATTTATATGTATGATAAAGTCCACAGTAACTTTACCTAAAAAGATCCCAAGTCCCAGCAAGATAGGTCGGAGGTGGAAATTAGTTCCTCCAGAAAAAAATGGATAAAGTGAAAGTCGGTTATGGTGAGAGTACTTGAAGATAAGTGTGATATAGGAAGCTTTTGTTTGTATTTAAAGCTAGAGTGATAGATTCTTCCTTTAAAAAAGAAGCATAAATAAAAGAAAATAAAGGAGTTATAAATTTGGGGAAATGACAATTAGGATAATATTATAGATGATTAATTATAATTATAAACCCCCAATTGTTAAAGAATTGAAAAAAAGCAAATGATTTGACTAAAACCCCCTATAATTAAATGAATGAAATAGCCACAAAACTCATCTTGATTTAATCCCCAGTGACTTCTTCAAGCAAAATTAATTGTCAAAGCCCTTAGTTTTCTGTCCGGCGTTATGGTTACAAGTAACTCGTATTAGTCTGTTAAGGGGTGAGGCTGTGGCTTTTTATTAAGCTTTGTGTGCCTCTGTGTATTTATAGTGCTTTTGTTTGAATTGTTTGCTTCTCCTTTTTTTCTAAGCACATCAATCCTTCTATTAAAAGCATTCTTATTCAAAATATTATTAAATACTGAATGTGCATGTCTCTTTCAACAAGAATTCAAATATTGATTTAGCACATTGTAAGGAATTAACTCAATCAACTAGATCAATTATTGTTGGTTGCTTCTGAATATTTTATTTCCGTTGACTTATCTTTTTTATTATAATTTACACATTCGTTTTATATACCCGTAGAGGGTTTGAACTCATAAGCTCACACATAAGAAAGAATTAAAAAGGAGGAGCTTAATGTCATTGAGCTACAAATCCCCAACCTCATTGGAATATATTTGAGGGTCTATGATACATTTTCTAGGTTATGTCGAGTTTAATGGTGTATCTTTGGCTTGGTTAAGGATTTATGTGACAATTTTTTAAGGATTATCTCTTTAGGTCTGTCGAGTTTAAAAGTTCTGCGTGTGATAAATTCTTTAAGTTATTTTCTTATGCGTTTTATTTCAGTGTGGAGGAGAAATAGTACTTGCAAGAGAAGAGTCATTAATAAAGAGAGCTGTTTAGAACTAAATTCAATTAGAAGCCTACCTTCAACAGAATGGAAATCGACTTTTACAGTGGATGTGTTTAGATTATTGGTAGAAGCTAATTTCCTTACGTGATTTACATTCTGTGAAGTAAGTATGTGAGGAATTTTATCTTGACTTTCATGAATACGCTTTTGCAACGTTAGGTCTAGTGCTGGAATTATGTAATAACTGTATTGGGCTATTTGGCTTAAGTTTGACCATGTCTGCATGCAGAGAAGAAGAAAGTCTGAAGAGCTTATAGCCAAAGCAACTGATGCGTTGACAAAAGATAGTTTGGATAATTCTGATAATACAGTTATATGCCCTTCTAGAGGTTCATGAATGCCATCATATAGGCATTGTTGCCCTAATTGGGTGGACTCATCTATGTTTGAAAATTTAATTGAGCTAGGATCCTCTTTAGCAGTGCAGTGGACTAGAGAGAAGGCTGAAGACCCATTGGAAAGGATTTTAACCCGCTAATAAGTACGCTGCCTAGGAAAAGGGGGACTATTTACAATGAGGTTACTAAACCAAAACGTACTAATGAGATTAGATTATTAGTCAAAAGATATCTCTATAATGTCCTTAAAAGTACACTTTGGTTTTTCATTTATCCCTTCTTAGATGATTCCACACTGTTTGATTTACCCTCTTTACCTGTATCTCCAATGGATTTCTTTGCATATATCCAAACCATCTCAAACAATTTTTCACTATTTTCTTCTCAATAGCTACCACTCCAACTCATTTACGATCTTGATCATTACAAATCCTATCTATTTTAGTATGGCCACACATCTATCTCCGTGTTCTCAATATCTCCACCCCACTTTATGCTTATATTGTTCCTTTAAAGTCCAACATTCTTTTCCATATAGCATCGTTGGCCTTATATAAAACTTTCCTTTCACCATATCAGGTACTTTCCGATAACAAAAAACTCCAATAGCTTGCCTTCATTTACTCTATCCAACTTGAATTCTATGATTAATATTAGTGTCAATTTCCCAAAAAAGTCCCAATGACAAATGAAAAATATAAATTCATGTGTTGCACTGGAACTCAACATTGCATGCTCTTAAGTTGATATTAGGCTTTTAAATAATTAAAAATATATTTTGGGACCTTGTAGTAATACCCCCCCTAATAAACCTAGTTTTATTATAGCCAGACACAATCTATGATCCATAATGTCCCAACTTTGTATATGTCGTCAAATGTAAAAGTTGTATGTAGTATCAACTATGAAGAAATATTGTCACTTACGTTGTCTAATGGAATGAAAAATAAGTGATTTTCCTAATTTCCCCCGTTTTGGCCTTGAAGGATATGTGAAAGAGGTTGTATGCTTTTGTGAGATCTGACTTGGAATATAATAATGTATCACACTTTTCGTTTGTAACTTGGTGATATAAACCTACTTTTCGTTCAAACCTTTTCATCCAATGATGAAGATCAACATTGTGAAGAAACCAGTAGAAGCAGATCAAAAGAAAATAGAGTAAAAGAATAAAAGTAACACTAAAATATATGTCAAGTGTAACTTGATTGTTATAATTAGATTAGTTTGTTATTTGTTAACTGTATCTAGCTGTATATAGTTAGTTACAATATCTTCACTTGTATATATAGACCATTATTCATTAATGAATATATCCAATTTTTCTTCCCAAACACTTTTCGTTACATGGTATCAGAGCTTCCCTTTTTCCTCTCCCTTTTCTTTTTCTTTTCAGCCTTCACCGAACTTGAACCCTAGTTACCATGGCTTCTGATTCTCCGATGGACTTAACCCACCCCTTCTACATTCATCCCAACGAGAATCCCGCCCTTATTCTTGTTTCTCCACCTCTAGATGGCACCAATTATCACAGTTGGCCTCAAGCCATGCGTATGACCCTTCTTTCCAAGAATAAATTTGGTTTTGCTAATGGTTCCATTCAACCGCCGGAGTCGACTGATTCTCTTTTTCCGACATGGGAACGATGTAACAATTTAGTTCAAGGTTGGCTCACAAAATCGTTGAATCCTACTCTTGCTAAGAACATTCTTTGGTTTGATCACACTTCAAAAATCTGGTCCAATCACCAAGCCAATATCTACCGCATTTTGATTTACAGAAGGAGATTTACAACCTCAACTAGGGGAGTCTGAGTGTAAGTGAGTACTACACTAAACAGAAAATACTCTGGGACGAACTCTCCAATACTCGTCCATTAAAGGCCTGTGTTTGCGGCTCTACTGTGAGTGTTCTTCAACATCGCGATGAAGATCATGTGACTCACTTTCTTAAAGGTTTGAATGAGCAATTCCCCTCTGTTAAATCTCAGCTCATGCTTCTTGATCCCCTACCACTGATTCATAAGGTTTTTTCCTTGGTCCTCCAACAAGAGTGTGACCATCTTCCTATGCCTGATTCCGTGGTTCTTTTCACCAAAACTCCTCGATCTTCACCTATTGGGTCAAGTTCCAACTCACACAATGGTAAAACATGTACCTACTGCGGCAAGATGCAACATACTGAGGCCACCTGCTACAAGAAACACGGCTTTCCTCCTGGCTTCAAATTTAGATCCTCTGGTTCTCAAGCTTCGGTGAATAATTGTTCTGCTCATGTTTTTGGTAATGTTCCAGGTGCTTCAACTCCTAGTCTGGCAACTCATCCTACTCCTATTGCTATCCTTGCCAAATTATCTGCTGAGCAATATCAACGTCTTCTGACTCTCCTTAGTCCATCCACATCTTTACTCAATCATGTTTTTGTCAATTCCTCTAGTAATTCGGCTGCCGCTGGTCACACCTCTTCCTTTGATTCTCAATTTTCCACTACTTGGATTATTGACTTTGGTGCCATTGATCATGTTTATCCTCATTTACACTGTTTTTCTTTTTATCATTCTATTTCTCTACTATCCGTGCGTCTTCCTACAGGGTCTGTTGCCATTGCTTCTATTTCAGGCACTGTTATTCTTTCTCCATACTTAGTCTTACACAATGTCTTATATCTCCCAACTTTTTCATTCAACATTTTGTTTGTCTCTCATTTAACTGTTTCTTTAAATTGTTATCTCATATTCTCTTCCCAATCTTGTCAGATTCACTTTTACCAACGTTTACTGATGATTGGTTCGGCTAAGCTATTTGATAGGCTCTACATCTTGCATGATGATATGAAGTCACCATCCTCTCAGATAAATTCAGCAACCACCATTTCTGATTCTTCCAACATTTGGAATTTTCGATTGGGTCATCTCTCTGACTCTGTACTTTCTCTTTTACATAAGTACTTTCCTGATATCAAATGTAATCCCCAACACTTTTCTTGTGACATATGTCATTTTGCTAAACAAAAACGTCTTTCTTTTCCTGTAAGCATAAGTTCATGCAATAAAATCTTTGATTTGGTTCATATGGACATTTCGGGCCCATTCTCTATTCCTTCTGTTCAAGGTTATCGTTACTTTCTTACTGTTGTAGATGATTTTTCTTAATATACTTGGTTGTTTTTAATGAAGAACAAATATGATACACATTCTCACATTAAGAATTTTTTTTGCTCTTGTTGAAACTCAGTATCATACTTCTATCAAATCATTACGGTCTAATAATGGCTCTGAATTTATCATGCTTGAATTTTATAATTCTAAAGGAGTTATTCATCAAACATCTTGTGTGGCCACTACACAACAAAATGGCATTGTTGAACGTAAGCATCAACATATTTTAAACTTTGCATGTGCATTACTTTTTCAATCGAATATCCCTCTTGTATATTGGTCATTTCTGGTTCAACATGTTGTCTACATCATAAATCGTCTTCCTTCTCCCCTTCTACAAAATCTTAGTCCTTTTCAATCATTGCATAACATTCCTCCTTCCTTTTCCAATCTTAAAGTTTTTGGTTCTCATGACCGTTCTAAATTTGATGTTTTGCATCCACTTTATCTCATGATTGTTCTAAATTTGCTCCTAGAACACGAAAATGTGTTTTCTTAGGCATTCCTTCGAGCTCTAAAGCTTACAATGTCCTTGATTTAGCCAATCATCAAATTTTTCTATCTCGTGATGTTATTTTCATGAACTTGTGTTTCCCTTTAAGAGTGCCTCACCTTCTTCATCTCTTTCATTTCCATGGCCTGAACCACAATCTTCCTCCTCTTCCTTTTTAGAGGATTCACCTATGCCATCTTCCACCTCTACTTCTTTTCCTCTAACCTCTCACTGCTCACCTCCTCCTAGACGTTCTACTCGCATTCACAAACCTCCTTCATATCTACGTGACTTTCATTATGCCCTCACAAACACTGCTGTCCCATCATCAGGTAAATGTACTTCTCCTCATCCTTTAACTTATTTTCTGTCCTATTCCACTCTTTCTCCATCTTATCACTCTTTTGTCAATGTTGTTTCTTCTACTTGTGATCCTGTTTCCTATTCTCAAGCTGTGAAACTTCCCATTTGGCAAGATTCCATGGCTAAGGAAATTGCTGCTCTTGAACAAAACCAGACTTGGGTTCTTACTAACTTACCACCAGGCAAGTCTACCATTGGATGCAAGTGGGTGTATTGTACTAAATATAAGGCTAATGGTGATATTGAGCGACATAAAACTAGGCTTGTTGCCAAAGGATACACACAAACTGAAGGTATAGATTACCTTGATACTTTCTCACCTGTGACAAAAATGACTACCTTAAGATTGCTTCTTTCTATTGTTGCTACCAAAAATTGGCATTTACATCAATTGGACGTTAATAATGCCTTCTTACATGGGGATTTGCATGAGGAAGTTTACATGGAACTTCCCAAAGGTTTCACTCCATCTACACCTAATCTTGTTTACAAGTTGCAGAAGTCCCTATATGGTTTAAAACAAGCTAGTAGACAGTGGTATGCCAAATTGTCTGCTACTCTATTATCCTATAGTTATAATGCTTCTGCATCTTATCATTGTCTTTTTTTTTTTCAAGGCTTTTTCTAGCTCTTTTACTGCCATCTTAGTTTTATGAGGATGATGTGGTCCTTGCTTGAACTGATATTAATGAAATTTCTTTGGTTAAACAACTTTTGGATACTGCCTTCACTATCATTGATCTTGGAGAACTCCATTATTTTATTGGTTTGGAACTCGCTCGCTCCAAAGATGTATATTTCTATCTCAACGCAAGTTTGCACTTGAATTACTTGAAGATGCAGGGTATTTAGCTTGTAAACCTGCCAGTAGCCCTATGGACCCTCATCTGAAATTGTCTCTTGATAAAGAAAAATTACTGACTGAGCCTCTCGTGTATCCCAAACTTATTGGCAAATTACAATATCTCACCACTACCAGACCGGATTTAAGTTTTATTACTCAACAATTAAGTCAGTTCATGTCTAGTCCAAAGGACATTCATTTACAGGCAGCTTATCGTGTTCTTCGTTATCTTAAATCTTCTCCTGGTGCTGGCATATTTCTTTCTACAGCTTCTGACCTTACATTACGTAGTTTTAGTTATTCAGATTGGGGAAGTTGTGTTGACACACGCTGGTCTGTAACCGGCTTTACAGTATTTCTTGGTTCTTCCTTAATTTCATGGAAAGCCAAGAAGCAGGCCACTGTTTCTCGTTCATCTTCAGAAGCTGAAGATAGGGCTTTGGCTGCTACTACATGTGAATTACAGTGGCTCCTTTATTTGTTAAATGATTTCAATCTCAGTCATCTTGATCCTGCCTTTCTCTACTGTGATAACCAATCAGCTCTTCATATAGCAGCTAATCCCACTTTTCATGAGAGGACTAAACACATCGAACTTGATTGTCATTTGGTTCGTGAAAAGCTGCAGGCCAACATCATCAAACTCTTACCTGTTCGAAATGCAAACCAGCTAGCTGATGTCCTTACAAAACCCCTTCACCCAACACTGTTCCATGAGCGCATTTCCAAGCTAGACATGCGTAACATACATGCTCCAGCTTGCGGGGGATGTCAAGTGTAACTTGATTATTATAATTAGATTAGTTTGTTATTTGTTATAATTAGATTAGTTTGTTATTTGTTAACTGTATCTAGCTGTACATAGTTAGTTACAATATCTTCACTTGTGTATATAGACCGTTATTCATTAATGAATATATCCAATTTTTCTTTCCAAACACTTTTCGTTACAATAAAATTGAAGTGATGATGACAGTGGATCACAATCTTTGTGCCAAAATTATGACAGTGATGATGACTAGTAAATGTAAAATATTGCAGAATTATTTTTCTTTTAATTTCTTTATAGCAGTTTGCGTCCATTGAATTGCAGCCACACTTGCAGAGTGGCTTACCAATGCATGGTCAATTAAAGATTTGTATTGCAATAGTAACTGAAGTACCTTTTCTTCACTGTGCCGTGATGCTTGTATTAACTTATTTTATTAACAATGCGAGACAGAGGCAAGCTTTAATGTTGCATAGAAGACAAAGTATTATTCATATTAACTAGAGGAAGTTTCTCTTAAAAAAGAAATATGCGTGTCAATTTCAGCGAGATGCAGTTACATGTCAATAATTTGTTATCAGATGAGGCTATATGTTAATATTATTCGCGGTGGAAATTCAACTGGGATGATTTTTTTTTTTTTGGTTCTTGTTAAGAATACAATAATCATGGAATATTTTTATTCAATTAAAATATTTTCAAATTCAACTAAACATTCAAACATTTGAATTTCATAACCTTTTTCTATTTCTATTTTACTATTTTCAGTTTTGTTTTTACCTCCAAAGCTTAAGTGTAGAGACTGAGACTATTTTTACAATTCGACCCTTTGACCTTCAAAGCACATGGAAGTAACATTCAAGATAGATATCAATATAAAATTTAAACAATGCCCACTCATTTCTCATATTATTGCCCACTCATTTCTCATATTTATTTATTTATTCTAGGCATAAATATCCTCCTATATTGGAGACAATCCTATTCGACGCACTGTTGAGAACAGAACGTAAATACATCTTCCAACACCTTGGTTGGCAAACTCATTAAAATATATGGAAGCTCACCTAATGTTGATGACCACCCAAAAACCCAGTTTCTTTCTTTCTTTTTCTTTTTTCTTTTTTGCCAATCAAAAACCCAGTTTCACTGTGCTCTATGTTGCTTACTCAAGTGCAGCAGCCAGCTGACAATGGAGGATAACCATAGGTCATTGGAGCATTAAAGTATACGCAACAAAAGCTTGTGTGATTCCTCTTGGCTGAGAATGAAACACTGACAAATTCATGCCAGGACTGAATAGAAGAATCTCACAAGCTTCTGTTTTCCATATTATAATGCCCTAATGGCCTCTGCTGGCTATTGGCAAATTTAAGACTTCACCTTAATGAAGAAGCAACAGAAACAAGATAGGAGCTCGATCAAATTGTACTATTGGCTGCTATCAAAATATTAACACGGCAAAACTTTGCAAGTGATGATAGCAAGTGAAAAAGCTCTCGACATGTGTATTTATTATTGAACCTGGTAAAATTTTTTTACCTTTTTTCTATGCGATAAAGAATTTTACCTAGGTTGTATGGCTTGTCATAATCAAAATAAGTGCTACTTTCCATATTTATCAACTATGAAAAGTGTGTCTCACCCAAAAAGAAAAAGAAAAATGTAAGCTTTTAGGTTTCTAACATCACACTCCCTGTAAGCATCATTTTGATATACTCATTTCTCAAAGGATAAAACTAGAAACAAATTATATTCACATGGCAACTTCATTTCCTTTCTTGTTCAGTATATGTTTCAAAGGTGCCATAGAAACTATTAAGTATAATAATGGAAATAAATCTATCAGGGCCTACGTTAAATTTTGGAACATTATTTACAGGAAGCCAATGAAGGGGGCAGGGGACAAGAAATCAAATACAGAAGGAGCATCAAGCAACAACCTTTGACGAATTAGAATAAATTGTTTTCCATTGACATCTTTATATATGAATATTTTGTGCAAAGAGAATCTTTCCCTGATCTTTTTGAACAAGTCCCACGCAACGTGTGAACTTTGCTCAAACTCTCAAACCAAGACTTGGCTGACCAAACAGCCATCGTAACGCAAGCACCATCAATTTAAGAAAAAGATTAAACAAGTACCTTGACCAAAAACTACTGCCACGAAGCACCTTGTCCATTTGACATGGCTCGAGCCTCAGCTAAAGAGACAGCCATAGCCAGCATCATCTGCTCCTCAAAACTCTCAGGAACAATGGGTTCTGTGGCATTTTCAGGGCTTCCTTCAACGTCATCAGGCTGTGGTAAAGAAGATAATCTGTTACCATCTGCTGCAACATCACTTGCGTAACCGCTTGCTGCTTCAGCTACCTGAGGTTCATTGTCCATGGACCATTCCCCATGAACCCTAGTCATGGCCGGTGAGCTATCTGGCGGCACCTCATTGCTGTTGTCTGTAGGTGGATAATTACCAGATTCTCTACCCAACCCACTATAAAACCTGTTGGCACCTTGTACCATGTTGAATGATGGTGTATTTCCCTCATTGGGAACAGTTGATGATTCTATGGCCGTTTGCTGACGCTCTGCAAGAGCAGCAATTGCACTAGCAAGTCCCCCAGAGGGTGATGAAGATGATCCAGTGTGAGAACCCATAGCAGATGAAACATAGTTATCAGCCATTATTGATTGTCCAGAAGCTGGGTAAGATAAATTTCTCTGCCTTCCACTCTCCTGCAGTGCCAATATATACACTTTCGTTTTCAATAAATCAGAACCAAAATAAATTGATTGTCTTATAATTGTTCAACACACTTGTCCAACGGCAAACAGGTGAAAGAGGGGAGGGCTCTGTGAGAGTAAGACTGCATTAGAAGTTTCATTTCTCAGACTTCTCTCAGAGGAATCAAAGACTACTCCTTTAGACTTTGCAAACTGACCATATGCTGATTTCTAAACTAACTTGGTATATGCAGAAACATAATCCACCTTATTGACCTTCGTCTATATATATCTATATATAGACATAAAAAGACACCAGTTATATGAATTATGGCATACATGCATTGGATTTATGTCAAGAGGATTGAACTTTGACATACACTCATAAAGATTATTCTGAAAAGCAATTGAAAATTACTTTATTTCTATTAAAAAATTTATCTTCAATTTTACAGATAAATTCCACACTCAATCTGCATTTCAAAGATGAGTCACTTACCTGAATGGAAAGCCAGACTGCTTCCATGACCATAATGTCCTCAAGGTCAAGGTCAAATTCATCATCCCTGCAATTTTTCAGTCACAGAAAACGTACAAGGTAACTACCCTACACAAGATATGAAAGCAATCAAGGACATGTGAGCATGACCAAACAATAGAATCTGAATACTTGATTGCCAATATATCTAAAACACCAAATATCTTCACGGGGCTCCACTTGGTGACCACACATGTCAGCAAGAATATGAATTCATAACAAGTATCATATATCGTTTTAAGACTCTAATACCATCATATTAAATTATATTATATTCTACCCAGAATTGAACAGATAAAACATACATGATGCAGCATAGGAGTCAGCTCAATGGCTTCTCAATTGCACAAGTAAATCATGGCAAACTTCATCTCATTTTCTACCATTTATTACAGCCATTTTAATATTATATTTCTTACAAGAGTCCTCCTATTAAATTTACACGACTTTCCATTAAATTCATGCATATGTGAAGGATAATGATTAATTTATTCAGTAAAAGGAAGAAGCAGTATCTTTTAGTTTCTTTCTTTTCTCTTTTGGGTGTAGATGATTTGGCATTGAAGTTGGAAGAACTCTAACTGATCTCTTTACATAAATTAATCTGCCTAGCTCTGTGACAGCATAATTGCAAGTTGATAAAATGTTGGTCCAAAGGATCAAATGCTTGAGTGGGCCATTGACTAGCATGTCTATTGAATCCTATTTTTCCTTAAAATAGTCGGTTATAACACCCATGCACTGACACAGCTCATCATTTCCAACTAGTTATCTACCAACAACTATCAAAATAGGCAAAAGCTTAAAATAATGAGAAGGAATTAATCACATCAAAACTGTCAGATTCAGCAGCCACTTCTTGATATAAGAAATTATGGGCTAAGATTTTCATATAACAAATATAATCAATCAAATTCTGGTCGCAGTATTCCAGTAAAAAAATTCCACTTGGTGCAACCACACATGACATTGATAGAATGAATCAAGCGGTTTGTTGATGGTTTGACTACAATTGAAGAACTAAGAAAGAAAGATGTTGAATACAACTATTGCTTTTGATATTCAAAATTCCCTATAAATACCTAAATATCACTTAAGATCACAGGCAAGGCAATAGTCAGCAGATGATTGAAATTTCTGGGCATGGCAAAGATTGAATGGCTTGTTAATTGATAAAATACACTCAATGCTGACACCAAACCTGTTTACAAATCAGCCACCACCTCACTCTTCTTCATTCTCAGCCCATTTACTCAAATGACCAACTGATCTATGATTCATTTGCAACAGTAAGTATATTTATTGCTATGCATATGGTAATCATATAATATCTCCTGAATTACAAATATCTGTTCCAGTTTTCTCTAAACATTTAAATTTAGTCAACTTTTGGCTCCTATTGTAACACATTTAAATAACCATGCTCCTTAAAGCCATGTTTGTTAGAAGCACATGCCTGAGGCACAGTCGCAGAGACTATTTAATCAAGCACTAACTAAGACCAGATGACAAGGTTAGTGTCTGTCATTTTATAATGGACTCTTGATGATGTAACGGATGTCAATGTAATCTCAACAATTAGAATATTAATGGTAAATGAAACACCTCAGAAGAATTAAGACTTCAAGAGCAAAAAATTAAGAAGCAAGTTCTCATAAATGACAAATTTCAATTCATTTCACTCCGTTCCATCTATCGACTTGACAAGAGTAAATATCAGGCTACATGATGGTAGAAAATTAGAAAATCATCAAATCTAAAAAGGTTAAGTAGACTTGCAGACCTATTGCTCCTAGCAGCTGGAGGTGATCTAATCATTGAGCTGACAGATGAATCTTGAGAAGTGACGATCTCCTCGCCTTCAACAACAGAAATTGATGATGCAGCCACTACAAAAGGAAAAAGAATAATGTATACAACCAGAACCGGTCAAACAGGGACAATATTCAGAATTTCAATGAAGACTACCAGCATTTGAGCTGTATTCAACATCTGCAGGTGTCACATTTCCATTTAACATGCTTATTTCATGCCTTTTCTGCATTCTTTCCTCTTCATTCTGAAGTTCTTGCTGCCGCATCCTAATTTTTGCCTCTATAACACGTTGTTCTTCCTGAACAATCAAATGTATAAAAGCAAATCTGAACTGACTGTGCAAATATTTCAGCAAACTCATTCCTAAAGTCAATAGCTATTGCAGATACCAACTTACAATCTGCTCCAATCCCTTTTCTTCCTTTGATTTCACACCCCGATACTCCACAGCATAATTTGCTGTCTTGCAGAATGGACATCTAACATTGTTAAGAAAAGAGATTATCTTTAAATTTTAAGCCATGATAGAAGGAAGTTATGATGTAAGCAATTATAAGCAATATCTCTTTGTATCAAAGATAAATGACTAGTAATGGAGTATACTGTGTAGGCCGAGTTGAATTTGGAACTTTCATCTGCAGAAAGCACTCTGGCAAAAGGGAGTAAATCAGATCGCATAGAAATGGTAATGACTAGATGTATTAATAATGAAGATAAGGAAAGAATTACCTGTACAAATGCTCTTGGTGCAACATCTTGATCTGTTTAGACTTGGATAATACTAAATTGAAGGAAAAAGATGAAATAGAATAATTAGAAAGATCCTTACTAAAGTTTACAATTTGGAGCAGACTTTAATTTGTTTTTTTAATAAAAAGGGGGGAGATATCACAGGTACTTTCTTTGAAACCCACTGAAAAGAAAGCAGTTTTATTTGCAATTGATAGCTTGACTTTCATGAGCTGGAACAGCTTACTCATTAATTCATGGGGAAAAAAATAGGGCAACAGAATAGCCACAAGGGACTAGATGGAAGATACATAATGGAAATTAAACCAACCAGAAAACATATCGGGCACTCTTCAAGATCATTGGTACATTCTTCATCCCCAGGATAGCAGGGAGCAAGCTTTGATTCAAGTATTAGCTTTCTGAGTTTCTTGTGATCCACATCTTTATGATTATACAACCCCTGTGGCTTTGTATACTTTTCATCTACCACTTGCTTCCTCCTCCCAAGTTTATTACCCATCCAACAAAACGCAGTATTCACTATCCTGGTTATTTTTTTAATTCTTCAACAACACCAAACACCATAATAACACGATGAAAAATCCATTCTGTCAAAAATATTCACTTCCACAAATGGCAAACAGTATCTGGACACAAGATAGATTTTATTAATGACATACTTAACAAATGATGTTCAAACAGTATGATGAACTATCTAATCTGTGATACACAAAACAATCGCCAAAAAAGAGCCTTTCAGTTCAACAATTAGTTGGAGGAACAGATTCCAACAGTCCTGCAAATCACAAAGAATGCAGATAGATGAGAAAGTAAGAAACACACTAAGACCCGCGTTAACAGGGCAAATATAGGTAAACCCCAAAATCTTCACGGCAACAGTTTTACTCAAGACTCATGCTTACTCCAATTTTCAACAATTTATTCCCAAAAAGTAAACCAATGGCATCGGTTAAAACAGAAACCAATTCTCAAAGTAGAATTAAGAACTTGGCTTTAAGAATAGGTTAGAGAGAATTAGACAGCTAATGTCACATTCCATACAAATTTGAGCACGAATTATAACAAGATAATAATAAAATTATAATAGCAACATCAAGAACCCTAATTTTGGTACTGCAGTGCTCTGAACTTCAAGAAGCCAAAAATTGGCTAATTACCCACATTGTCAAGAGCAAATAAACGTAAATAGATGTAACAAAAACTGGAAAAAAGCACAGAATTATCCATAATTTCACTATCAGCACCAGTTTAGCAAGCAATCTAAGCGTAAAAAATGAAACCAGATACGTGGACACGTAAAAGCACGTAACACTAGTCTTAATAAGAAGAAATTAAAGCATTCTGGAAACTTAAGTGGTACATTAGAGGAAGATTAGGATTTAAATGAACCTGAAATCCTCAGAGCGATTGCAGAGAGGGAGGGAGACAAACAGAAACGAAAATTTTCTCCGGAGGATGAGGAGCAATATCTTCTCTCTCTTGCTAGACTTTTCTTTGTTTAAAAAAATCAGATATAGTAATTTTTCTGTTCGTTCCTTTTGGCTTCAGTTTCCATGGGATGGAAACTTGTAGAGAGAGAATTGAGAAGAAAGAAGGCTGGAGTCGGAGAAGAGGAAGGGATCATCCTTCCAAAGAGGTCATGTCTCCTTGCTTTGTCACGCGCTCTGTCAAAGCGTCGTATGCACTCATTTATTTAGTTAACTAAATGTTAAAGTTTACACTTGACTTTCCATATTTACATTAAATTTTATTTTAATCACTTATGTTAAAAAAAAAGGATATTTTTAATACTATATTTTATTTTATTTAATGGGAAATGCTTAAAAATTAATTTATAATTAAAATGACAAAATATGATTAAAGTTTACAATATAGAAATTATTATATTAAATAATTAAATTTTAAGTACAATTATCATTTAATTGTATAATCACCTTTTGAATTTTCTAATTCAACACTTTCAATTAAAAAAAACTAATGATGTTAATATAAAATAATTACAAGTGCATGTTTTAAATATAGTAGGCTAAAATGAAACCGAAATAAATTTATAAGATTAAACACATACTTTAATCTGAATAATTTTATCCATCTATTTATAGGTGAGAAAGAATGGTAAATTTAAGGGGGGAAATTACTTATAGATCCTTTAAATTTAAGGGAAATTTATGAAAATAAAATAATGAAATAAAAGTTTTTTATTATCAACAAAATAAAAACTAATTATATTCATAATCACCCTGCTTTTATTTATTCAGTTGATTTTGATTTATTTAAATAATGTAACAAAATTAATTTAATTGTATGTTGAGTGAGTGTCACATCATTAACTAATATTGTTTCTCATACAAATAAACGAGTATATGAATTATACAGTCGAGGAAACTGTCAATAAAAAAACTACTACAGATAAACCCTAAAAATATAGTATTATCTAAAAACTATTTACTTATTAAGATTTATACTAAGCAATATAAATTTTTAAATTTCTGCAACTCAATTGACTTTTGAAAAATAAAAAATTTATATTATGCAATAAAATGTATACTTATTGGAAATTGAACATAAAAATATACATTTTGTGTACATGGAATTATCTAAAAGCAGTTTCAATTTCATTTACAATTAGAATTTCTTGTTTAAAATACTCGTACTAAATATATTCATTTTTTTCATTGGAAAAAAGTCTATATTGGTCTATGTTGATGTTGCCACTGAACTGTCTCATGTTATTGTTTGAAAGAAAATGGACTTAACTAAATCATAAAAATAAAAAAAAATTACTAACTTTTGTATCAATATTAATATCTGCAAGTAGAGAACACTGCAGATAAAACTCAAGTACACCATGTCAATAGCTTCTTGAAGATTTGTCTGCAAAAAATCAAACACACAATTTTAACTTTGAAATTAAGTTTAAAGTCATGATTTATTAAGATTCAACTCATGCTTTTGCCATCAATTGGTTTTCAGAAACTCATTAAAACTCATTATAAAAGAAATGCAATTTAATGACGGAAAAATCTATCGTTAAATAGTTATTTTCCATCAGAAAATTTTTATTAGTGACAGAAAATATTAGCAACCCTCGTTTTAGTGACGGAAAATAACCATTTAGTTACGGATTTTCCGTCACTAAATGACATTTTTCTAGTAGTAACTTTAATTAAGATGTAAATTTTTTTTTCTCAGATGTAAACATCATGTAGCTACTGTGCCTCTGCCTAAGATGTTTTTTAATGGAATAATTGCAACTACACTTTGCCCAACAACATCATTCCTTTAAACAAATATGTGATTATTATGTTAACTAAAATGAAGTCCTGAACTTTAAAATGATGTTTTAGTAATGGAAACTAAATTATACGGTAACAGGAAATAATGCTCCTTTTTAATACTTAAATATAGAAGATATATAACTATTTTATAGAGACTGAAAAAATTAATTAAGTAATCATTTAGAAATGTATTATAAAATCTTAAAGAAGAGATTTAATTACTCAAAAATTCAATAGCAACTGAAGTGACTGCAATCACAAATTTTATGTAAGGAATCACAACAGATTTATACGTTTTCCTTGTTATTATATCTTTTCAATAATTAAATATTTTTACTTAACACCTCATAATAATTTCCCATGGTTATTTGTAAAATATGAATTGTAATCGTTTGCATCCGAAACTATTTCTTTGATAAAAAAAATCACCTAAATATGTGTCACCAATAGAAAATTTAACAAAAGAATTATAAACTTAAAAAATAAAACGAATTAAAGTTTCACGTTAGGATAAGAGAAAATATTAGAAGTTTTTATATTTAGAATCAAATAATAAGTAAACTATTTTGTAACAACAAAAGCATTAACCAAGTATTAATGGTCATTTCATATATTTATATAGCGTACAAAATTATATCAGAACATATTCAAATGTTATATCACCCAGTTAAAACTAAATTTTTTAAAGATATTTTTTTGCATACACACAAATTTGAATTTAAAATTTTATATTTAGGCCTTTATAGATCTTTTTACTAGCATCAATATCTATTGCTTATATGAATATTTTATTAGAATATACATTATATACAAAATTACAAACGAAAAGATTATGGTTCAAGATGTTGTATACTCTATTATTAGAAGATATAATTTGTTATATTTTTTAGTATAATTTTCAAAGTATACATGGCTAATACAATACATATCTATTAAGATACGACAAAAGGGGGAAAACAAAAGAAAACCCACAGAATTTGAAAATGAGAATGAAATAAAATAAGAATGTGGTGATTGGAACAAGTGATGCAAATTTTGCCCTAATTTGTACTACATCTATTTTTATAATTATATTTTTAAATAATGCTAGGAGATCTAGGAACCGACTATTTGATAATCTTGAGTTAAAATATTAGTTGAAGATTCTTTAAAATAATTTTAAAATTTGACATATTTTATTACAAATATAATTATCATTATTCATGGTACCTACCCACTTTGTGTGTTTGGGAATTCCGTTGGGAGAAATGAGTTTATATATTCTATGATATTTTGCGGATTTTAAGATAGTTTTACGGATTTCAAAATAGTTCTTATGGATTTTGAGATGGTTTTATCTTTAAATTACGTGTACCGTTAGAGAAACGGTGTTCTCAAACAAGCATATAGTTGCATAATATAACACAAAACACAACCCAACAACAGTTACCTACGCAGTAAACAAACAAAAGGACACTCATAATTCCTTTCTATATGGTTTGTTGAGATAGGATAAATTAGTTTAGTTTTCAACAATAATTATATTCCTTATTATATGTATTAAATAAGCCATGTGTTCTTTTGTGCATCATACAACAAGTCTAAAACATGATTTAAAATTTTGAAAACTTAGAACTGGTCATCAAAGGATCAAAACTTATAAATAGTGATTATTGATCGTCTTGTTTTTATTATGAGAATATTCCCTATGTTCCATAATAGAAATTTTTATTTATTTTGATATTCCTTAACCAAATAATCTAATCCTAACTCCATGAATTAGTTAAATAAAAGTCTTATATTTATATTTAGGATCAAGATTGGGGGAGTCTATAGGTAAGTAAGGGTAAGAATAAATTTTAGCCCTTTCAAGCTTTAATCAGATAGGCAGAAATCTGAGGTCTAAACTTAAGCTTGCGTATAGTTTTTTTTTTAGTT
>JANTPZ010000684.1:0-31180 GCA_025593235.1 Vachellia pachyceras | reverse complement strand
AAGAAGGGGAAACCAACGTTGTCATTAGAGGTCGCTGCCGCCATTGCTGGAGGATACCCTTATCGCCGTCGCACACCTAGATCGATGGAGACATTGTTGTTGTTGTTGTTAGTCACTGCCATCGCTGATAGTAGGGTGAGACAGATTGAGATGGTGAGATGAGTTGAAGGATGAAGAGGAAGATGGTAAAAATGAGAGAGGTGGACAGAGTTAGGTCATGTTTGGTACCATGGAATTTGGAGGCATGGATATAGAAATGGAATTGATTTCCATATCCATGCATGTTTGGTACCATGGAATTGGCTTCCACATGGAAGCCAATTCCACTAAAACCATGAATTTACAATTCCATCTCAAAAGCTTGGATTTGTAAATCCATGGAGATAATTCCATCTAAAAATTTTTTTAAAAATTTTTAATTTGATTTAAGTAGTTTTAAAAGTAAAAAAAAGATTTTTTAATTTAGAAGGGTTTTTAGGTCTTTTCATTTAAAAATCATACCTCATTTCATGACATACCAAACATACTTTTAAACCTCATTTCCATTTCCATTTCCACATCCACATCCATATCCATATCCATATCCATCGAAATGAATTCTACGTACCAAACGAGGCATTAGAAAATGAGAGAGGTGGACATTGAGTTAGAAAACTTGGCCATGCTAAGCTGGAATTGACATTGTTGGATGGAGATTGAGATGGATAGATATAAAAAAAAGGAGGAGAAAAAATCAATTTTATGGAATTGAATATAATTTTATGGGTTATATCATGAAATCATTTCTACCCATTTTGAATTTCATTTCCATTTCAAATTCCACCATACCAAACATAGAGAAATAAATTCTATTTCCAATTCCACCATACCAAATATACCCTGAGATTTGTTAATGGAAATTATTTCCACCAAAATTTGTGTAAATGATTTACTCATGGAAGCCAATTCCATGATCTCTTTGTTGTACCAAATAAATATTGTGTTGGAAATTAATTCTATTTCTGTATCCATTTGCCCAAATTCAATTGTGCCAAATATAACCTAATTCTCTCTCCAATGGAGAATGATATCTTATCAAATTTAAACAGTGATTATGAAATTAAATGATAAAATAATTAAATTTTAAAATATAAAAATGATTATATTTAATATTTAAAACTTAATTATATTTTATGAGCATTTAATTACAGAATCATCATTTATAATTGATGAGTTGGGGACTATCTAGTTTGAGACACCATTGAACACTAAATATAAATCTTTTTCTAATAAATTGAACTGGAGACAATCTAGTTCAAGACATCATTAAAAATTAAAAATGGGTACCTCTCCTAATAACACTAAATATGGATATTTCTCTCAATAAAGAATCAAAATTTGATTTACCACGTTCTAATTAATCCCTCTTCTGCTTAGATTTGGTAAGACTTCCCTGGACCATAGTTAACAAAGGATAGAAATTCAATTGAAGACAGTAGAGATTTCAGTGAACAAGTGGCGATAAGGCGTGTGGGCCTACTTGAAGTCACAAAATCAAACAAGAATTTAGCACTTTGATGTCAGAGAGAGAAGTGAACACGCACAATATTTCAAACTTTTAGACTCATAGAGGACCCTTGAGATGTGAAACCAATGACAAGTAATTGTCAAGTGACATGGCCAGTGACGTAGCATGCCTATGATCTTCCACTATAAAAGCCCGCATGCATTTCCTTGTTCATGCACATCATCTCAGTAACCAACTGAGCAATCATCTGAAAATATGGCTTCCAGTATTAGTCTGCTTCTGTTCTTCCTGGGACTGGTCATTATGATCAGTCCGATGAGTGCTGCAGATGTCGATCACGAGCATTTCCCTAAACACAAGCCATCAAATCCTGTTGAGAAACCTCCACCAGGGAAGCCATTCCTTGGGCGTCGTTTATTGGAGGACAAGCCATTCTTCGAATACAAACCCAAGGGTGAGAAGCCACCTCCAAAAAACAATCCTCCTCATGACGGTGATCATCCTGGACATCGTTTATCAGAGGAGAAGCCACCCTTCGAACACAAACCCAAGGGTGAGAAGCCACCTCCCAAAAACAATCCTCCTCATGACCGTGATCATCCTGGGAAGGAGAAGCCTTCATTCGAACATGAACCCAAGGGTGATAAGCCACCTCCCAAAAACAATCCTCCCCATGACCGTGATCATCCTGGACATCGTTTATCTGAGGAGAAGCCATCCTTCAAACATAAACCCAAGGGTGAGAAGCCACCTCCCAAAAACAATCCTCCTCATGACCGTGATCATCCTGGACATCGTTTATCCGAGGAGAAGCCATCCTTTGAACACAAACCCAAGGGTGATAAGCCACCTCCGAAAAACAATCCTCCTCATGACCGTGATCATCCCGGACATCGTTTATCGGAGGAGAAGCCCTCCTTCGAACACAAACCCAAGGGTGATAAGCCACCTCCCAAAAACAAACCTGGATCACCTCATAGGCCTCCCCATAAGCCTCCAATGAACTGAGTATTTCAGATATGCCCCCGTATGATGTGTTTATGACTATAATAAGGACGTTTTGTATTCACCGCACGTCCACTTGCAGTTCCTAGCTATGCACACATATATTATCTAGCCAGCTTTGTGATTGTTTCCATAGTCCACGTGAGATCGGAGATGTGCCACATCTTACTGGTGTTTGTTATGTATTATATTCTATATTAATCTATCTCATTTTGATCGTTGTGTTACATATCTGTTTATTTTTTATCAAATTTATTAATATATTTCGGTCCGGTTGATGCTCATATTCGGAAGAGATCTAACCTGGTGTCACCATGTATAAACCAGTGGAACTCGGGAGTAAACCGATCAATAACCCATTGGCTTAAGTGGGTTGGCCGGTTCACTTTTTTAACTTGTCTAAAACACAACTCAAACTCTGAAAGAAAGAAAATTTATGAGAGAAAATAAGAGAGAAGAGGAAGAAGAGAAAGAAAACAGTGCAAGAGCCGTGGAAAACAAATACTTACAGTGAAAGAACTCCAGATAAAAAATCTTCATAAAAAATGGATTGAAAAAGTTTGGTACAGTATAAAATAAGGAAAAGACGAAACATAGATTATTTCCAGAATGTTTGTTCAGAATGTAAGAGAGTGACCGGAAAGTTGTGGGACATGAAGTATGGCAAATAGATGGAGCAAGGAATGCCTTGAGATAACTTGAATGTTAATGGCATCACTGTGAGCCATCGATTTCTCTATGCAAAAATGTATTTATATTTCACGTATGATTTGAAAGAGTGAAGAGGAGAGGAGGAACGACTCATCACTTTATCGTGATGTATGTGGTACAACTTGTTATTTGAGTTATTAGTGGAAGTTGAATCGTGATATAGGGTTTATATGGTAATTATGTGAGAGGATTTTATTTAAATTGCGTGAATGTGATTTTTATAGTTTACACTAATTTCAATGAGATTTGGCTCTTATAGTTTATGAGGGACATATCTATTTATTAAATCATTTCATCATACTTAATGAAATCTGTGACACATAAATAAAATTAACAACGTTAACATCGGATTTATATCCTTTTAAAAGTATATAGACTAACAGTTTTAGACATAGTGAATTTAAGGAATCAAAACTACCATTTTTAAACTTAATTAACTAAGATTCAAATCGGGATAAACTATAGGGACCAAAGGCAGATTCAACCCTTCTGACAAATGTTAGTAAAGTTGGTCAGTAGTAAGCTTATAATCCATAAAGTTATGAGTTAAAATCCCGCTGTAGACGTAAGTACATTATTGATGGACGATATATAAATACTTATGTAATCGTTTTCTAAGGTCAAAGGTATGCAGTAAAATCCTAAAATTCAACTCATTTAAACTAATTAAAATGTTTGGATCATGAATATAAAAGCTAATTAAAATGCTAACTTTGAGCCATAGATTACGTTTTTAAGGCTTGACTTTTGCCGGTTCCCAGCATGCCTGAGCGATTGTTGACATGATTTTAGCATATTTGGTTCTCAACACGACTTTTAGTATACCATAAAATAATCATTAGTCACTAATAATTATAAGATTTTAATTATTTAATAGGATATTTTACATTGTTATTTTTTGTGTCATTACAGAAACATGTAACACTCCAAAAATTTGAATAAAAGTTATAAGGCATATTTGAAGCCTAGGGATGCTATCTAGAAATTAAAAAGCCTCAAAAATAAATTATTTAGTCAAAAACTTATTTTCAGGCCAGAATTTCAGGAAAATAAATCATGAAATGATTATTACAAATGTATAAAGGCCCATAAAAATTGATAAAAAATTATAGATTCCTATTTTTGGAAATAAATAGTTTTCTGGAGGCGTTTATTTCCCCGAAGAGGGTTGCATACAAGTTTAAGAAGTAGTTTGTTTTTTTGGAATTAATGCTCAATTTTCGATTGAGAAAAAAGTTGAAAGAAAGAAAATGGATAGAAAAGAAAACTGAAAAAAAAATATTATTACCTTTTCTTTTTAGATGCACAAGAGAAAATAGGCAAAAAAAAGAAAATGGATAAAAATCCGATGGACTAAAAACCGCTATGCATACATCAAATTAAACCATATTTAAAGTTAAATTAAATATTATATTAAAATTAACATGTATTCTTAAAAATTAACACCATCAAATTATTTTCTAAAACTATACTTTTTATTTTATTATATTTTAAAATAAAATAATTTAAAAACAGTGTTATTTTTCAAACATAGTGGATAATCCTTTTAGCCAAAATTGGGAGAGTGATTTTATGAATTCTGAGGTAAGTATGTAAAAGGAGTTTTATCTTTATTTGTGTACAACGTGTTTTGAACGAGCAAACCAAACAAGCACACTGTTCAGAATCATTTTTGAACGAATAAACTAAATAAGATTCGTTTACACGTAGAATTCATTTTGATGAATATAAAAATTATTATAAAATTTAAAAATATATTTAGTATGTCTTCTACGTAAATATAAAATTTAAATAATATTTTTATTTAAAATATGAAGTTATTAATATCCCCTCATAAACAATATTCAAACCACAGTTAACCATCCCTAAAATCCATAGCCACCATCTGAAAAATTCAGAAATGTTAAATCAAATACAGAAAAAGTTTCTCTCAATCTATTGGAAGATCAGATCTATGAACATATGAACAATATCTTCCATCAAGCTTTGTTTGGAATCGAATGAGGAAGATGATCTGATGATGGACGAAGAAGACGAAGCTGTTGAAGATCTAGCACCTTCTGGAGTTCGATGTTGGTGAAGAGGAGAGAGAAGTTCGAAATATGAAGGAGACGATGTGGTCGCTAACACCTTCTGCAGTTCACCGTCGCCATCGTCTTTGTTGCTGGAGAAGTCAAAGACAAAGGTGAGCTTTAATGGTGACAGCGTGATAGATGATGAACCAAGATGAAGAAAGGGAAACCATCGTTGTCGTTAGAGGTCGCTGCCGCCGTTGGTGGAGGAGACCCTTGTCACCATCGCACGCCTAGGTCGATGGATGCATTGTTGTTGTCAATCACTGCCATCACCGACGGTGGGGTGAGACAGATTGAGTGCTTGTTTGGAACTTCGTTACCCAACTGTACACGTAAGTCGAGACAAGACCATCTTGAAATCCGTAAAATCATTTAAAATTCTGTAAACTCTTTTCTCCCAACGAAAATTATTTTTCCCAAGGCAGTTCTTAGACACACCGAGACGGTGAGACCAAGTGAAGATGAAGAGGAAGATGTTAAAAATGAGAGTAGTGGACATGGAATTAGAAATGAGTTTTTTTTTTTTAAAAATGATTTCCACCAAAATTTATGGAATGATATCTGTATGGAAGCCAATTCGATGCTCTCTTTATTATATCAAACAAATATGAATGTATGTTTAGAAAATCATTCCTCCTAACGGTACAGCAAGCCAAGACAAAGCATTTTGAAATCTTTAAAAAGCATCTTGAAAATTATAAAAAATATCTTGAAATCCGTAAATTCTTTTTGAATTCTATAAATTCTTTTCAGAATACGTAAACTCCTTTCTCCTATCGAATTCTCAAACACAAATTGTATTAGAAATCAATTCCATTTTCATATTCATGTACTCAAATCCCATTGTACCAAACATAATCTAAAACTAACGATGTTAAACTAAAAAGATCAAAATAAACTTAAGAGACAAAAATAAAATATGATATCAATTTAAAACATCAAATGTATAATTTAGTCTATACACACGTACACCAAAGGACCTGAATAAGCTTGCCATAGGGGAGGACATCCATAGAAATAAAATTTTCTTCTCAAAAATCTCTTCACAAGTAGAGAAAAATTTTGGGGAGAAATTGGGATGCAGGATCCACGTCATTTTCTCCCCCCTTCATTTTCTTCCCTATCCAAATGAGGGAAAATTTACTCCCTCAAAAAAAAAATTTCCTTCTGCATTTTCTCTTCATCCAAATGGGGTGAGAAATATTTTGTTTTTTTTTGAGAAATTCAAGAAAAATAGGTAAAGGTAATGATTTATTTTGTCTGAAAATTTTAAAGAAATTACTTTGTAATAGAAAAGATAATTATAGAAGAAAACCCTTATAAAATTTTAAGAACTACAATTTATTTTATAATCATGCAGCAATAAAGAAGGAGTACGATGGTAATTTCAATACCACAAGCCGAAAAAATGAATCTGGGCCGATGCTTGGGCCATTTGGAGTGTAAGAATTGGGGCTTTCAGATTTTCACTTGGGTCCAATGAGAATAAAAGCCCAAAAAAACTAATGCATGACGACCAAGCTTAATGAAATATTTCGTTCATATGCAATTATTAATTTTCCCTACCAATGGACACTTGGTAGAGTTGGTAAGGGCTACTACCAGCATTCTTCAGGGCGAGGGTTCGAACCCTAGGGAGTGACAGCCGCGATAATTAACGCACACTCAAAGAGGTTGTCCCATTGGTACCTCGCTACCACCGTAAGGTCTCCTCACGGAGGTCCGGATTAGTCTGGTGCGGGTAATAAATCCAGGATACCCCAGAATACGAGATGGTTTATACAAAAAAAATTATTAATTTGCCCTCAACAGTAGAAAAAGGAACTAAGAAAACACCAGAGTTTCCCGCGCGTTTTGGATAATAAAAGGAGATTTTTTAATATTTTAATTCATCATTTCATATAATTTATTTAAAAAAGAACTTTTAAAATTAGTAGATACATTAAGCTATGAGGAAAAAAAATTGGAAAAAAATGCTAGGCGTAACTGACCCCTAGCAAAAAGAAAAATTTGAAAAAAAAAGTTCTTATAGAATTAGTAAAATTTTGTTATCCATATGATTTTATCTAAAGTTTATATAAGATATATGATTTTATTCACTTATATAATTTCAACATTATTATACATGAATCTGGCCATATTTATTAGTGCAATATATATGTATTTAGTGTATGGATTTTTTTAATGAGATTTACTTTTTTTCATTTCAACATGAACCACCGACAAACTCCGTTACCCACAATTGACAAGGTAAGTAACATGAATTGACAAATCCCCAAACAATTCAGTCAAATAGCTTTTAGCACATTTTAGCAGGAGCCCGACAACACCATTACCCATAATTGAAAAGTTAAGTAGCACAAATTGACAAGTCTCTGCACTATTCAGTAAAGTACATTACATTAGATTTGTTTGGATAGTCTGTTGGGAGAATGGACACAGATTTTGAAGTAAACATGTGAGAGGAATTTTGTCTCGGTAAGCGTAGGAATGGTTTTTGGGGAGGCAAACAATTGTGTTTGGGAAGTCCGTTGGGAGAAATGAGTTTACAGATTTCGAGGTATTTTACGGATTTCAAAATGGTTTTAATGAATTTCGAGATGATTTTTACAGATTTCGAAATGATTTTATATTGGAATGTGTGCACCGTTTGGGAAACGGTGTTCCCAAACAAGCACAGTCCTTGATTTACTTAACACATTTACGTAGGAACGGTTGCCAACTCCATTACCCACAACTGATAAGTTAAGTAGCAGGAATTGACAAATCATCACATAATTCACTTAAAAATGCATTATAGCGAATTGTATTGCCATAATTGCATTAATATTAACAACTGTATTGCCATAATTGACTAGTAACTTACTAATTAACAAGTCATTATACTTCAATTAACAACTAAATACATTAATTTTCCAACTAAAAAAAAATCATACAAGTTGGATGTATAACTGATATGTCAATAACTCTGTCTAAAGTGACATTTACAAAATAGTTACTGTAAGGTGCACTTACAAAACATGAATTATAGCACTGGGTTTGTCTCTCATAGAGGAAGTGAAGGAGATTGTTGGCAAGTTTTAATATTTTTTTTGCTAAATTATACTTTTAATCCTTTATGTTTGTGTCAGGTTTCAATTTAGTCCTTTAAATTTAAAAAATAAACTTTCAGTCCCTCAAACTTAACGCCGTTAGTTTCTCTTAATGGAATTGATGACCCATCAAACTTAACGCTGTTATTTTAAATCTTTTTTATTTTACATAATTTAAAATATTAAATTTATTATATTATTAAATTAAAATTAAAATTTGAGCATGTTTTTTAACATTTTATCGCATAGTCATCAATTAAATTTGATAAGTCAGTAATTTCCGTTGAGAGAAACTAAAGACGTTAAGTTTGAGGGACTGAAAGTGTATTTTTTAAACTTAAATGACTAAAATGAAATCTAACGCAGATATAAAGAACTAAAAGTATACTTTAACCTTTTATTTTTGTTTGGATCCAGTAATAGTTAGTTCGTTTGCTGGCCTTTTCATAATCTTCGATTTCTACGTTGCGACCTCCGCTAAATATAATTTTGAAATGATTAGCTTTGTTTATTATTCAGTATTATCTGATTAGGATATCTTATATCTCACATATATCTAAAATTAAAATGATGAAAGCATTTATCATGTTAAAGTAATTTTTTAGTTACGTCTTACATCCTAAAATATTTTATAATACATATGGTGTCTTAAAATGTTTTTTTAATGTGTCTAAAATCTTAAAAAATATTTTTTGTGCATTCAACGCTAAAGTATAAAAAATTACTTTAGAGTGCTGGATACACTTAAAAAAATATTTTAGGATGCTGAATAAATCACAAAATATTTTATGGTACTGGATATGTCTAAGAAAATACTTCATGACATTGAGCATGGCAGTGAGTGCACCTTAACCCTATTTTTAATTTGATCTTATAAGGAAGGTACTAGAACCACATCAGTCATTAGATCAATTGGTACCGGTAATGCGGGCGGGCCCGCACGGGTTGCCCGCAGCCCGCCAAAAAAAGAGTTTTTTCAAAAAATTGAACTTTTCTTTTTATTCTTTTCCTTTTCAATTTTTTTCATACAATTGTATAGTCATGATTCTTTTCTCACCAATAAATTTTCAATAATGAATTTTTTTAAGTTTTCAAAAATATAAGTATTAATGTTTTGTTATAATTTTAAATATAGTATTATAGGAAGTTGATATGAAAAAATAAAATATTTTACACTATTTTTGAATATATTAGGTATTATTTATCATAAAAATATAATTTAATATTATTTTTATCTTTGTAAAATATTAAGATGAAAAGGGTAAAAATATATAAGATATAATAATTTAAAATTTTAAAAAATAAAAGTGGGCCGGCGGGCCGGCCCGCCATAACTCGCAGGCTAGGTGGGGTGGACCCACAGGCCAAACCTGTATTACCGGTACTAAGATCAATGAAGGCATTAGGTCAACGGATAATGGGCTAAAATGGGATTTGCCAAGGGAAAGAATGGTGATGATTTTAAAAAAGTATAATTTAATGAGATTTATAAAAAAAATATTTGATAAAGAGAAAAATAAATTTTCAGGTCAAAAATTGTATTGTTATTCGATTAGCAATGTTTATGTCGATGAATATTGAGCTTTAAAAGGGATGTATAAGCATAAGTTGGGTAACTAAAATGAGGATATTGAGATGGATGTACAGTGATACAAGGAAAGATAAAATTTGTAATGAAGTTATTCAATGAAGGATCGGAGTAGCACATTTTGAAAAAAAAATGATAGAAAATTGTTTAACATTATTTAAACATGGTAAGAGAATGCCACAAAATACATCAAAAAGAAAAGTTAATCGAACTGTTTAGAGCCCAATTAAAAGTAAAGGAAGACTTGAGAGTGCTCAATGATATTATTGAGTGAAATCTCTTAATTAGTAATCTATTCTAAGATCTGATTTTTGATCGAGCTCAATAAACTTGAAATAACCCTATTTTTATCATAAATTCATCAACTCTCATTATTAAAATCATGATCATTTCTGTCTTTTTGCTCCAAAAATTTATTTCATTCTGCCCCAAAAAGTTGAAGTGAAATTTCAGATTTTATGGGGAGAATCTGAAACTAATTTGCTCGAGAGTTTCTCACATGAAATTTTCCCAATAAAATAAGACAGTGAGAAGGGTCTGCAAGCTTACAAGCCTTGTGACTGTATCAACAAATAATGTAATATATTACTTGTCCATTCAAAGTAAGAAGTTGCTCAGACAAAGACGGAAAAGAAATGTTTGTTTAGAAACTCATTTTTCCTAACGGTGCAAGCAAGCTAAGACAAAACTATCTCGAATTATGTAAAAACCATTTCGAAATCCATAAAAATCATCTCAAAATCTATAAAATCACCTCGAAAGCCGAAACTCCTTTCTCCCAACAGATTTCCCAAACACACACATGGTCGGAAGAAAGGAAAGTAATATCACCAATATGAAGGCAGAGTTGAAATAACTGAATATTCATAGCTTAGGCTTCATGTGTCATTCTATTAGCAAGCATGTCGTCATCCCTTTAAGTTACAACACATTCTCAGATGTGACGTCAAGACACAACCACCCGGATTTCCATCGAGTGCTGATCTCGATGATTAGCTTCTCGAGTTTAGTTTCGTTGCTTCCATCTTCAGATCTTTCAGAATTTTGCTCTAAACCTTTAGGGTTTTGTTGTTCTGAGTGGAGATTCTAGCACATAACCATTTCCACAAAAGCCAGCAAGTATGTGCAAAGATCCGCCACAGTAGCCTCGTGGTACATGCTTTGTTTCCAGCCTCATTCCTAGCATTTCTGATAATCCAGCCCTGGAGACAACATTTAAGCATGCATGCAGTTTTACCACCATCTACATATATATAATTATATCAGTCAAAATTTCCGAGTTCCATAAATGAAAATACACTTGAAATAATTTCAAATGCCTAGTCATCACTTATCAGTCCCTGTATTTAGTAGTGAACTATTTCCATTCTGAATGCTTGCTGGATAAAAAAGCCAAATTGTACACGCTGAGCTCTATTGGTGTACGAGGCATCAATCTCAACCTCAAATTTTAAGGATTTAAAGCACGCACAAAATTCAAGTTTTCTGAATCTCCAATTCTCCATTAGTGGTCGAACTTAAGTTCCAAAGACAGAATCTTAATAAGGTGAGACATCCTGCAACACTTTACTTTCAGGAACAGTTATGTCACCAAAAGTCCATGCAAGAACAAGATCCATGCTTGAAGTGGTGAAAGCGATGGCGATCCCTAATCACAATAACCCGATCAAATGCTTTACTAATCAATTTTGCAGCACTGTGGCAATCATTACAGATTCTCAAATTCTTCATAATTCTAATTGGAGTTGGTGGGGCAATGGTGAGAAGTCCAAATGCTATTGCAAGTTTCTCACTGTGTCTAAAAAGGGAAGTTTCCTTCTCTTCTTCATCAATGTCAAGTGAAACCTCACTAGTGTCTGGTGCATATCCCTCATCCTTCAACTTCAATGCCACAACATCTAACATTTGCTCAATATCATTTATTCTAGAATGTGTCTTATCTCCAGCAAAGAATTCATGAACCACTCCATTTGCTTCAACCATGCTACAACCAGGTGTCTTCACCACCCCATGTTCCACCATCTTTCCCCTGATCTCGATAGCATCATTCCAATTTCCTTTTGAAGCATATATATTTGATAGCAACACATGGAAACCATCATGGTCAGGCTGAAGTTGTATGAGCTTTTTTCCCACCCTCTCACCCATTTCATTGTTACCATATTTCTTACAAGCCCCAAGCAAAGCACCCCAAGTAGCAACATCTGGCGACATTGGCATACTTTCAATAAGTTCCTCTGCTTCTTTAAGCATACCTGCACGTGCTAACAGATCAACCACGCATCCGTAATGCTTGACATTTGGCTCCATTTTGTGTTCTTCAGTAATTGAACGAAAGTGGTGGCGCCCCTCATCCACTAGGCCCATGTGTCGACATGCACCAAGAACTCCCATAAAAGTTATCTCATTTGGAAGCAACCCAGATTTTTTCATATCTGCAAACATCTCAAGTGCCTTTTCTACCATACCGTTCATTGCCAACCCGAGAATAAGAGCATTCCAAGTTGAAACTCCTTTTTCCTCCATCATATTGAAAATCTCTAAAGAATTTTCTACACATCCACATTTCATATACATACTTATAAGAGTCGTTCCCAATACAACATTAACCTTCAAATTATTTTTACTAATATAAGCGTGAATCCATTTTCCCAAGTCTAAAGCAGCAAGATGGGTGCATGCCAAGATTACACTCACCAATGTGATCTCATCTGGTGTGATTCCATGAAACTGCATTTCCCGAAACAATGATAGAGCCTCTGAGAAACGTTCATGTTGAGCATACCCTGATATCATAGCACTCCAAGACACAAGATCCTTCTCTGGCATGATGTTGAATAATGACTCAGCATCTTCAACTAAGTCACATTTTAGGTACCCAGATATCATAGAATTCCAAGATATCCTGTCCAAGTGGATGCCATCATTGAAAATCTTTTTTGCATCCAATATTTCCCCACAACTTGAGTACAGATGTATCAAAGCATTTTGAAGGTTGACATAGGATTGAATTCCAATTTTCACAGCCAGGCCGTGTAATAATTTTCCTGTCTGGACAATTGATAAGTGTGTACAAGCAGAAAGAACACTTACCACCACCACCTCATCTACTGTAACTCTATTTTCATTCATCTTCGAGAAGAAAACCAATGCCTCCTCATACATTGCATTTTGTTCATAGCAAGAAATCATTGCACTCCATGAAACCATATCTTTTTGGGGAATTTCATTAAATAGTTGACAAGCCTCAACAACATGACCAGTTTTTCCATATAATACAATCATAGAATTAGATGCAATAATATTTCTTTCTGGCATCCGATCATATATATATTTTGCCTCCTTTACATTGCCCATCTGAACATACCCTGCCAAAATTGAATTCCAAGAAATTTGATCCAACACAGAACTTTCATCAAAAATCTTGCGCGCATCACTCAAGCTACCACAAACTGCATACATATTGATCAATGTATTCCTAGCATAAATATCTGAATTGAAACCTAATTTTAAAATGTGATTATGCATTTGTCTTCCTTCAAATTCTGAAGACCTAGCGGTGCAAGATTGAAGTAGAATTGGGTAGGTGTAGCTATCTGGAGTGGGATCCTTAATGAGGAACAATCTGTACAAATTTAAGGCCTCATGAGGAGAGTTTCTTTCTAAGTATGCACGCATCATAGTGTTCCAAATGAACCCATTAGGGTTCTCAATGTGATTAAAAATTTTGAGAGAGTAACAAATGTCAATGAAATTGGAACTGGTTGAAAATGCGATGATTCTGCTAGCAGCATATGTATCTTTGATGAATCCGGTCAATACCATCTGGGACAAGATCTGATTCAATTGCTTTATAAATTGGCATTTGTGCAAAAGTGTCTCTAAGAAAGAGAGGCTCATGGTTGGTCTGAATATTAATCCAGAATTCACGCCTAATTTCATGGCTGAAAAAATATAGCTCATAGAAAACTGCAAGTACAATTCCTGAAAGAAAAGGCATTATTGGTTGTTGATATCTTGCAATTCTTATTCAAATGCTCAATATTGAATAATGATAGCATTGTTCAAATGGAAGTCATTAGTTTTTAGTCAATAGACTTGAGACAATTTAGAAGCAACCACGAGTGGTCATACCAGACATTACAGTTATTTTCATTGCTATCATTACCTCATCCACCTAAATTCTCAAGTAAATATCTGCCTTGCATCTAAAACATGCTGAATTTCCCTTAATTTTGATTTATTTACAAACAATAGTGTTTAAAACTTACTTAAAAAATAATCATTCTTAGCAGATATAGGTGCCTATTTTTATCACGTTATAAAGTTTCAAGTAGAAATAGACACACTAACTCTCAAATTCATCATTTCTCATGCAAAATACGAATAGCTTCTATTCTAATAAGTCAAACAAGAAAGTAAAACCAGCGCATAATCCTTTAGCTACAGCTAGCATAAAATCGTGAGAGAATTATTATTAAAAAGCAAACTGATGACTAAAGCATTAGGAATCAATAAAAAGAATGGGATTAAGCAAAAAGAACATTCACAGATACCCAAAGGAAAAAAGTGAGATGAAGAACCGGAAATTTTTTTTTTTGGGTGAAAAGAACCGGAAAATTTTATCATACTCATACTTCTGCTGTCAAATGGATAAAAATTCAAGGACTTGGGAGTGGCCCTAATCCAATTGTTAACAACAAAATCAAATTCAAAGCTTTAACCAAGCATAAGAGGGAAAAAAGGTGACATAAGCAAATCTGTCAAGTCAACATCATGATGCAAGAAGGCCACACCTTTATCGCCGCCAACAAAAGGGATGGTAACTCCAAGGTATTTTGAAGGTGACATTAATGGTCAATATGATGAATGAAGCCTGAGAGATAAGCACCAAAATGATTAAGCAAAATTATCCCACAAATATTATATAAATACACCACCAATCTTGACTTAAATGTAACTGTTCACACATAAAAAAAAACATATGGTGATAAATCACATGGAGAAATGGTGCCAAAGCAATCCCAAGCCTAACTCGCCACACCTTCAAATTATGCATTCCAAAGTTTCTTTAAACACATTTTTCTCCCTTTTTAATCTATGGGTATATGATTGAGTGTCCCATATATCCATATATTAGCAAGATGCAAAACTCAATCGTCAAAAACCATTATTCCCAGGCTTCATCTCATTTAACAATTAACAAATACTAAACATTTGGACTACATTACAATCATGAAACAAAACCATCCGTAAAGCCACCAACTTCACAAACGATAGCACACAAGCCATAGGCGGACCTATGTTACATAATGTGCATAGTTAAAAAAAGCACCCTTTTAATTCTTGTTCCACATACTTTGAAAAGGCTCGAGCCAAGTCATTTGCAATATCATAAATCACAAATACCTTGAGAATTGTCTAAATTGATGATAATATAAAGAGATTAATAAACAGAATGCCAATGTACAACAAATAAAACATTGGAAAACAACACAATCCAAAGCATAAAAGTCGCTAGAAATTTAAATGAAGAGGGAAGTATCATAGCCAGTTGCACGCCATTGAAGCAAAAACCAGGGGAAAAAATTAAACTCAGTCTGTAAATATTCCCAAATTCAAAAGCGTCAATATGCAAACGATTACATGACCAGATTCAAAGCTAGATTAAAATGAAAATTTTAAATCAAAGCAAGAACGCCCACGTGGGTATTATATTCATAAACCCACAAGGGTATTATATTCAAAAGCCAACTAAATCTATATATCCTCCTCCCTCATCAACAATGCTGGGCTTGTTTGGGGAGGGGCCTCCCCAAAATCTATTCCTGCGCTTACCGAGACAAAATTCCTCTCACATATTTACCTCGAAATATGTGATCGTTCTCCCAATGGACTATACAAACAAGCCCAACCTCAGTGATGCAAGGAGCATTGATCAACTTCAGCTCATCACAGCTTGCTGCGAAAGGAGCTTTTCGATTGAAGCTTTTGGATTGAAGAAGTTTTCGAATTGAAAGAACTATCCATGTTTTTGAAGGTTTCCAATTGTTCAGTGCAAAGAATTTTTGGATAGTATGAGGGAGAGCACTCTCTTCTTTAATGTGTTATGGTGTAAAAGATTCTTATCAAATTTTACAGTATTTTCCCAGATGCATCCAACACTCTAAATTATTTTTTATACCTTAATATTGGATGCATTAAAAATATTTTTAAGGTATATACACACCTAGACAAATATTTCAAAGTGCTGGGAGCACTAAACAAATTACTTTAAAATATTGAACACACATGTAAAAAATTTGAGAGTGTTCATAGACCACAAAATATTTTAGGGTGCTGAATGCATCTGAAAAAATACTTCATGGTACTGGATACATTATAACCAAGTATTTAAATATTTTGACATTTTTGCACCCATTTTATATGTGGATTAAACACTATGGAGCAATCTCGTCCTGGAAGATTTTCAGGTGCAATTGCATCCGAAAGTGTTAAAATAGTGGTCAAATGCCGATCTGGCTTGCTGAATTAAAAAAAAAAATGTGACTTGATAACCATTCATAGTACACCAACTCATTGCTCACTCACTTTAAATCCTAGTAGAAACCCATTTGATAAATTAAAAAATAAAAAAAAATAGTGTGAGCAGCAAAACAAGAAAACGGAAGTAGAAGGAGCTTAGAATATCGCTGGAGCTGTAATTTACGAGTTACAAAAACTTGCCAGAAGCCAAACTGCATTATTCCATTAACAAGGAATCCTGATATAAGTGTAGGTTTCCTCAGCTTCAATATGCTAACTGCAAATTGTTTTACCCCACTGGATGCATTTCCGTTCAACAACTCTACATGTGAGCTTCCTTAATCGAAACAAAGCAGCCAAAAGAAAGAAAAGAAAAACGGTGAAATGGGGGGGGGATGGTTCACAATCAGTAGATTACATGCCTGATTTTAAAGGCTATGTTTACCCTTCTTCTCCTACTGTTTCTCCCCCTAATAAATTAGCGCAACAAAAATGGCGTGGATAAAAGGAGTAACTCCAGCCGATATAAAAGTACACTTTCTCGCTAAGACAATCAAAGAAAAAGGCAGAAATGGAAAGGGGAAAAAACAGGAAATCGCAGGGCGAGATTGCAATAGACGAAATACCTGTGGTTCGGTGTTGTCACCGCTTTCCATCTGCTAAGAAGGAGCTTGGGATCTCGATCGATCATTAACCAGAAGTAGAAGAAGGAGCTGCGAGTCCTAAAGTTGCAGAGTTGTCCAGAAGTAGAAGGATCGTCGGCTCCTGAAGAAGGTAGCAGAAGCAAATTGCGTCATCCGATTTGGCGGCGCAAAGAAGGCATTGCAGCAGTTGGCGGAGGCGGCGTCTAAATGAACAGAGCTTCAGAGCTTTCTTGTTTTGGCAGCAAAAGAAGAAGGAACTGACGGCCAGGAAGAGGGAGGGAGGGAGGTTTTCGAGGAAAAGAGGAGGAGGAGGGAGTGACGTGGTGGATGATGATGAGGTGGCTGTGCGCTGCAGTATAGATCTGAACTAATGGTCAAAATTAAAATTAAAATTTCCAAAACTGATGGAGTAAAGTTGTTTTTGTTGTTTGATAAAAAAAAAGTTGTTTTTGTTGTAAATATTTTAAAGTAACATTACTCCCATTATGTTTGGTTTGACGGAGGGGAAAGAAAATGGATGGATAGGAGGGAATGGGAAGGGATTGAATGGTATATGATTACCTCGTTTGGTTTAGGGTTGGTTTGGCAACCACTTTTGAAACTTAGGTTTGGTTTCAAAACCTAGGTTTTACCTCAAAATCGAGGTTTTGTCCAAACAAAATTTTTTTCCCCAAAAGCTATTTTGGTTACAAAATCTCAGTTTGAAACCTAGTTTTCTCTTTCCTACTTTTTCATTTTTCCTCTTTTCTACTTTTTCTCTCTTTCTCTTTCTTACTTTCCTCTTTCCTACCCACTTTTTTGCCTCGGAATCCGTAAAAGCTAATAACTTCCCAAACATAAATCACTTTTCAAAACCAAGGTTTTGCCTCGGAATCTGTAAAAGCTATTTTCCAAAATCTATTCTCCAAAACCTAGGTTTTGCCTCAAAATCTTAAAAGTTATTTTCAACCTTACATCCAAACAAGCTCTTAGTTAGAGGGGAAGGAAGGAGGAGGATTTTTAATGATCTTTTGTTTGGTTCAGGAGGGGAAGAGAGGGAAGTTAATAATTAATTTACCATTTTACCCTTATTTGTTGATTTATATTTATTTACTTATACAATTTATTTAAATTTATTTTCACTCATGAAAATTAATCGCTCATTCTATTTAATTAATTAAAACAATTATTAAGGTACTTCTCTCATATAATTTATTTAAATAATTAAAAAATTAGGATTTATATGTAACTTAATTTTACAATACTTAATTTATGCTTAATTTGCACCTTAATCCAACTTGTAACTAGCAACACGTCTAAAGAACAGAGGAGGAAGAAAGTGTTGGTAACTGAACTGCTTCTAGAAAATATAGGAAAATTTTGAGAAACGATGTGTTTTAACCTACCGAGGGTATGTATGAGAATATATAATAAAATTGATGGGGTATAATAATCATAATTTTTTGCTTCCCTTCAAAAAACCCCAATTTGGAGGGGAGCAAAATAAGGGAAGGGGAGGGAATGAGAGGACATATTTTGGGTCCCCTCCCCTCAAAAATTTTAAACCAAACAAGGGGGGATTCATTTTTCTTCCCCTTCCATCCCCTTCCCCCAACCAAACAAGCCCTAATATTACTCCTTAAAAAAACTTTTAGTATAAAATGTTCTTTATCCCTTAGATCTTTATAAGTATTTTTGTAACATGTTCGTGCTGATAACATGTTATAAAAATGGGAGTTTTGGGATTAGGGAGATGAACAAAAAGAAATTGCAAAGAGAAGAGGATCAATTCTTATTCATCTTGATCTTTACCTTATGAATTACATGACTTCCATATATATAGACCTTCAACTCATCCAAATGTTACATGTAATAAATACAAACACCAATTTCTATAAGTACACAATATGTAACCATTTCATAAAAACCTCTAAAGGCTATTCATGAGGAAGGTTATTAGGAATGGTATATGTAAGGTCAATAGTATATGAACATACACAAATATAATGTTTATAACACTCCCCCTTGAATGTCCATGAACAAATATTGCGCCTCATTAAAGTTGCCTCGTTACCTAATGAAGGAAAAACCCAGCGGGACAAAACCTAATGAAGGAAAAAGAGTACACAATATATATTGAAGTTGCCTCGTTAAAAACCTTACAAGGAAAACTCTATGGGACAAAACCTTTGTTAAGGAAAAGAGTACAGCATGATCTTTACTCCCCCTGATAACACTCATTATCATTAAAACATATTTCTTGAATGCGAATGTCATCAATGATTTTCCTAATAGTTAATCTTCTCCGCATTTAAGCCACATAAATGCATTGTCATCAAATTATATACTAAAACATATTTCTTGATCATATTTTCTGGATATATCGATTTAATATATCTTATACCTCATCATAATCATTATACTATCGTAAAAACCTTTGTTCTCGTATAAATGTTCACATGTCTCGTAATACTCTCATATTACATGCATTTGGACTATTGATCCATAATTCTCACATATCAAAATGATGCAATCACATTTTATTACATCCGTTTCCTTTTTCCTTTTCTGTTGGCCAATTACCATTTTGTCAACCTTTTATGACAAATTCATATATACGATCCTCATATGATCATATGATATTATTATCAAAACCGTTGTCGACAACTTTATCTTTTTCAATTCCAAAAATTGTGACATGACTTATCAAAATCTTAATATTACTTTTCAGGTACATGAACCTCTGTCGAGGGTTTTATAACCAGTTATGTCTTGGCCACAACCTCCTCAATATGATCATCTTAATTATATGTTCCTCTTTATTTAAAGTATAATATTTGGAACCGATTGTCTATCATGCTTCAGGCATGCCTCATTATCATTTATACTAATTAGAGCATTTTCAGCTGGAATATGAGAATTAGTAATTCTCATTGATGTTAGTAATTAAATCTGGCAGATATTTTTGCAATATCTCATAAATGCAATATTCGATGAACTTCTGATTCATATTATTTTATTTGATGATCTATATTTGACAGTAATAATGCATTCAATGTGTTTTCTTTTCCAGCTACTCAATTTCTCCCTCTCATGTTGAAAACTTCGTCAAATGAGAACAACTAATAATGTAGTACAAGCCTCATAAACACATTTGCTATCTTTAGAAATATAATTTTGTTTCATTTAGAGACAAATATAAGGAGGAGAATCTTGCCCAACATTTATCTCAACTTTACATCTATGTGCATTATTGTGGACCAATAAGAATAAATATTGCACATTCAAACATTTAAAATGAAAAATATCTAGCTCCTGACCAAAAGCCAATTTCACTGGGAGAATTTTGTTGGCTTAATATGTATAAGTGATGCAATATTTCAAGTCAGGTATACCGATACTGAAATAATAATCTTGTTCTCATAAGCATTGATCAAACTATATATAGATGCTTTAATAAATTATTATGGATCATATAATCTGAAAATTGTGCACTCATAAACATAATGATTTGTTCGAACAATCTTGCAAACTTCATGCTGCAAGCTACTAATAACCACACATATAACCATATTATAGATGCGTCTATCAAATTTATTGAATACTTGTATGGTTTAGACATTTTTCAAATGGGCCCATATATGTTAATATATCTCCAAAAATGTAGAGATCCATTTCAAATCATAATCAATGATCTTCTCATGATCCATATTCTATTGAGAACAAGCATCACATGATAACATTTGAATTATATATAATGTGATGGCTATTTATGAAGAATTTTCTGGCTCTTCAATAGATGTCAATATATAATCTTTTACATTGCATCTTATATATGACTCGGATGATCAAACAAGTCATGCCAACAATAAATCTGTCTAGATCAGCAAACTTCTGGTTTACTGTACTTCTCATTTTTTTCATAACATATTGATTTAAAATATCAATATGACAATTAACATGACATCCATTTTGGGAGATTAAAATGCTTAACGATCTCCCCTCCCATAAGTAATAAACTCTTATTCACATAATAATTATTTCAACCACCATTAAAGTTGAATAACTATAGTGGATTTTCTCATATACAACTGAAGTTCAGTTAACATCCGTGTATCTCAATACAAAGGGAATCCACTATTCATGATACCAACATTTATGGTATCCCTCAAAAATTTTATTCCTCAGTGCTTTCACAACTGAGAGGCAACCTTCACTAAATATTTATAAACCTGCACATACACTGCTGCACTTGGAGAACCTAATCAAACATAGTCATGTAAATGTGTTTGCACTATAATGAATTTTAAACTCCATCCTAACCGAACAAAAGGAGTCCCAACGGTAACAAATATATTCCTGTTTTCTAACACTCCCCTGTGAATTAATGACATTGTTAGCCATGGTATACATGACCAAAGTTGGTAATAAAAGCCTTTAATAGATTAATATTTCATCACAAAAGACCCCAAATTATTGTAGTAATTTATTGAATATGATCGTAGAGTCATGCCTCAGCAGCTTTCAAGTTCAAAGTGAAAACGCAAAGCAAATTTATGGGCACATGATCCACTTAATAATGGAATTTTAATTCCAACACAAAAATGTGAAGCCAATGAATTTAAACATAATGAATTTTCATTAAGCATGCAAATTAATATTAATAAAACCTCCAACTGATCATAGATATTAAATTCACCAACAAAAGAATTATTTTTCTGACATAAATAATGTAATAATATCCATTAAAACATTCACAACACTGCAAAATATTTACTATGCACGGTTAAACGCATCCTCACACTCAGCTCCATTACTAAATACCACTAGTGGGTAAAAGATCCACTAACATTAACAATATTAAATTTGTTTGTCATCAATAATTAGCAATGCCAATAAATTTATATTATAGCAAATCAATATGTGATGAGAGGAAAACGTTTTGCATCACATGCTATTAATAATTGATGATTGCAATACAATCCTCATCAAGCTCTCATCCAAGTCAATAATGATATGGTGACTACCAAATTTTAATCCTCTGAAACATAATGCTTTGATTTCTCACATAACTATTAAAACCAATTTATTTTAATTTAATGTCTTCATTCACAAAACAAAACCAGTAAACTCTTGCTAGGCCATTGATAAACTGCTAACAACTAATACCCTCTAGTGAGTAAAATAGCAATCAGTATACATTTATTATGACATAACGTTTTCATGATGTTGTGAATGATCATTATAATATAATAGCTATTATTATTATTTTATTCCTCTGATATAAGGGCAGAGACGTGTTAATTATATATACTCCTTACAAGCCATAACGTTTATTTAGCATTATGACCTTCAAAGCGATACTAAAAATGAAATTGAAGTAACAATAAAGATAAGATTACTAGGTGAGGGAACATGTCTTACAGTTAGATATAATCAATTTTTCAATACTTCAAATTTTATTCCCTAGGGTAGCTGAAATTGCATTTGCCCTTTTCTTTTTCTCCCTCCCCTTTCTCTTGCTATAATTGTTAGAAAACAATAAGATTCCATTTCCTTGGACCGTTATTATGGCTTTGAAGTGCAATGGCTATGTCAAAGAACCATGAGATCTTGAGTACTAAACAGATAGCACTAATTAGGAGGACTTGATAAAAAAAGAGGTAACCAATAATTTATGCGATCACTAGTCTATCTAATGTTGCACAGTACACTTGACAATTCATCCTTCCTTTATCAGATAAGGAATGCATTTTCATATATTTTCATAATCTGGAAAACTTATGTGGGACATTTACAATTTTGATTGTTGATTGATGATACTTATTAGATCATAATGGCTGTAACAAATTTTCATTGCCGCAAACTAGAACCTCGTTTCATTTTAGAGCATAAGTGTTAGGGATGAAACTAGAACCTCGTTGTTTATAATATAATCTACATTAAGAGCAACAGCTAATGGGCTAACCAGCTGCTACATTTATAAGGAAGCAGCAGCGGTAAAGTCATAAAAAGAAAGATTTTATAAGCTAGAATGATGTTAAGCATCTACCAACAAGATAAATACCCCTATCTATCAGCAGTATAGTTGTATTCAATGAATCAAAGATCCTAATTTCATAATCAAGAGGATCACATACAAACATCAAAGTGTGAAAACTAACAGGGAATGTGAGGAAGAAAATGGTGCATGAGGCCATGAAGATATATAAAAGTAAAGAAGAAGATAAACTCGTGAAGATATCTACTGTAATGTATATAACTAGGAATTATATCAACTCTAGTATATATGAATCATATTAAACATGCCAAAAATTTCCAACTGTCACGCAAAGGCCTTTTATCACAGGAATTATCAAGCGTACCTACAACGCAACGACCGGGATCACCTTTACTGCATGCACTCCATACGTACAGCTAAATCTAAACCTTATGATGTAAGTGCTCTAACATGTAGAAATCTTATTTTGTAAAAGCACAAAACGAAATGTCTTCTTCAAATAGGACAATTACATATGTTTCAATTATGGGTTACTTCATATTGTATTTGGATAAAAGGTGTAAGGAAAATCATACCTTCAAAGCTAATTGTAGTTGATGACAGTTTTCTCAAGTAAAATAAGTTAGATTAGAGCAATTATATGCAAGAAAATGAAATACCTCTTACCACATGTAGTGAGCATGAGTACAAAAAAAACCCCTCTAATTATCAATGAATAAAAATATATACTTTGCTTAAAATTGCAACGCCATGTACTCTTTAAACAACCTTAAACAAATTGGAACAACCTTACCACACAACCTGGATATCTTTATGTAATAAGCAAAAAGATGCAAGGGTCAACAAAATGTCATGCACTCAGTTGATTCACTACCAGAAAAATCTGATTTAGCGATGGAATTAGCAAAGGATAAATAAGCTTTAACGACGGAAAAAGCATATTTAGCTACGGAAAAAATCCGTCGCTGAAACGAGGGTCGCTAAATTTAGCGACGGAATTGGCGACGGATTTTTTAGCGACGGATTTTTCCCTAGCTAATTAGCAACGAAAATTCTCCATCGCTAAATTAGCAACGGATTTAGCGATGGAAAATTCCGTCACTAAATTTAAGAATTCCGTCGCTACATTTGACAATTTCGTCGCTAAATTTAATAATTCCATCGCTAAATTGATTATATTCTATCATTAAATGGATTACATTCCGCCATTAAATTTGAAAATTCCGTCGCTAAATGGACAATGGCTCCGTTTGGATAGCCCATTGGGAGAACGGACACAGATTCTGAGGTAGTTTATGTAAGAGGAAAAGTGTCTCGGTAAGCTCATCCGTTGTACCAACGGGCTTACCAAACGGAGCTAATTATGTGAATGACAATTCCGTCGCTAAATGCCTCACTGATTTTAGATATGAATCCACTACGCATTTGCAAAAACGTTTTATAAACAAATCGTGAAGAGAAGAGGATTACAACACAAGACGATACTGTGTCATTTAAAAGATAAAACAAGAAGGGAAACTAGATCGTTCATATATTAAATACTAATATATAATAATTCCTAGACAGAAGAAACACCTAAAGCAATGAACAAGATGAAGGAATAACAAGTGCTGAGAAGAAACACTGGAAGTGAAGTCACAGAGCTATGATGATGATGAGAAGGTGAAGGAGCAGAAACAGAGGGCATTAATGGAGATTTGACTTCAACCATCAACCTCTGGCCATTCCTGCAATGTTCATAAAGCATGCTGATGAAGTAGAAGGAACCTGGTTGGACCAGATTGATAGTGGTATTCCCATTGTTGAAGAAAGAGATTGGATCACTCGCATCACAGTGATAGTAATCCCATTTGTCCACACTCGCAACTGAGTCATTCTTGTACTCAAATACTGCATCATCATAATCAACAACCAAACAAAGTCAAAACATAATCCAACAATTATACATTTTCACTAGCTTTAGTACCTAGTTGCTGCTAAAAACTGTTCCGAGTGTTTTTTTTAAGTGTCATGATATAGCAACAAAAAATGGAGGATCAGTGAAACATACCCAGAGAATCTGAAACTTGAAATGTGTTCACTGAAGCCCACTGGATGTAGAACTCTGTGCAGTCCTTATCAATTCAAAGATCTTCAAGGGATCACCACATTCCTGTTAGCCACTTGGTCAAGATCCCTTTGACCATTTGATGTGATTTTCCTTTCATGATGTTCTCCTTCCTCTAAAACAAACAAAAACAAATAGTGAGCAAGTGCAGGTTACAGGTAAACCAGAAAATAGAGAGAATAAGCAGTAAAACAGCCATGAAAGTGAGCTTCTAAGATGCAAGCTGCACTTCAAAATGAAAGAGATCATAAATTCACCAGTACAATGTAATAAAATAAATTTAGTTCAAGTAAAACATTAAAATGAAAGTAATACTCACATATAGAGAATTTGGGTCCAGTTCCCAATAAAATTTGGTATCTTTCCTGATAAGGCACTCCCATCTGTAGAACTGCAGACAAAGTTAAATCTCAGTATTTAACAAAGGCCCAACTAACTATTATAGAAACAGGAACATGACTCCTAAATGACTTCATTTGTTACTGTGACTAATGAAATTCAAATAGCAAGTTCATGGAGATAGGAATAAGACTCCTAAATGACTTCATTTGTTACTTCGAATACTAAACTCAAATAGCAAGTATGAATATATATATCGAAGCTCTGCAACTTTCCTCCTACCAGAGTCCCAGGAGAATCAACAAGCACAAGCCCAGAAGCAGCACAACCACATATCTGCCTTCTCTCCTAAATGCTGGTTCACCTGCTGTCAAAGTTTGAATATAGAAAGCTTATCAATCAATATAAATCCAGATCATAAGCTGAGAGATTAACTTTTAATCATAAATCACTATAAATCTTACAAAAATTACTTGCACAATTCCAAAAATTCAAGCATCAATTCCAATCACCATGTATCTTGTTTCTCATGCTTATATTGACTAGTTTATTTTGAGTTCGGATAACAGAATTCCAACAACTACGACAGAAAGATTAAACAGAATTGAAGAAATATTTAGAAATTTAATTACCTTAGTCCAGTCAAGAGAAGAAGGATCTCTCACATTTTGGTTGGCAATTAAGAAGTCAACCACAGGCCCAGGCTGTATTATCATCGTGGTTGATACATCTGAGCACAAAAATGGAAGGATAAGTCCACGTAAAACATTGAGTCCCAGCATTTTACACATCTTCCTAACCCTGAACTCCTATCCGAAATGCATTCATTCATAGGTATAAGTCACATAAATTACCATAGTACTAAGTATGAAAGCATATATGGAGTCTGTCAGATTTATTAGTGAAACAAATCATTTACACCAAGCTCATTTCTTACCATGAACACCCAACAACTCTGAAGAATTAAATTCATATTTCAATTGTGAAGAGATAGACCAAAAACAAAATGTGGATGCCCCACATTGGCAGCTTAACACATCATCAAGAAAGGAAAGACAGAAAAATATGCAAAGCATATGCGACAAAAAATTTATATATTCAACCTAGTAAAAAATTTAAGAAAGAAGATATAATACTAATAATACAAATGTAGGAAGAAAAGTATCCGGAGTACGAACCAGTATTGCATTAGGTTTATCGATAGCCCAAAGATTGACCTGTGATCTTCTCCACCAGTTACAAAGAACCCTGAATGATTTTCTTCCAATTTTGAGACAATTAACAGAGGAGGCATATGCCACAAATTCCTCTGCACAATACTTGTCAAGGACAACTATGTATCGCTTTGCAGCAAGTTTAGCATATGAAAAGGAATAACACAAGGACTTGCAAAGAGATCTAAAGCTAGAAGCAAAGTAAACAACCCCAAAATTGAAGGATAGGTGTGTAGATCAAAAAACCATGAACATGGCTAATAATCCAATTAGGTAAATTCAAAAAAAGAAAGTCTTCAAGAAGTGACAGAAAGAATCATAAAAGAAATAGCTTTCGACTAAAGACGCAGACGATGATCAAAAGTCTGCATCACCACCTGAGCTTCGCTACTGCTCCTAAGCCTACCACGAACCTTAAATCATCACGTGGCTGCTAAAGCAAGCTAAGCTTCACACGGCCCTGAGGAAGCCAAAAGACCCTCTCACGGCCGTAAAAGGATACGTAGCTTGTAAGCGCGTTTGGTACTCATCGGCTAATAAATAATACTGCAATATACAGGAATCGAAAACCCTAGCAAAAGGAACAAGAAATTTTTCCAGAAAACAGCAAGGCTTTTTTAGAAAGACGATGGATCGAAGAAATTAAACGGAATCCCAATAATGGAATATTAGAAATAATGAACAAAGCAAATCATCCACGCACGGAGATACATGTCCTGTGAAGATGAAGAAGATGAGTTGACGACCCATGGAGACGAAGATGGAGACGCATGAACAGATGAAGACGGAGTGGCCGTGCGATGGAGGATGAATAAATCAATATTACAGTAAAAAAATAAAAAATTGAAATAAAAAATTGAAATATGAGAGGGAAATATAGGAGGGAAAGTGTTGTGAAATTGAATTTATAGGGAAATTGAAATAAGAGGGAAAGTGGATATTTTGCTAAACCTCCAAAATTTAAAAAATATATTAATTCCTTTATCCCTCCAAAATTTTATACTAAAAAATGAATATGAATAAATCAATATTACAGTAAAAAAATTTCCTCATTAATTTGAAAAATTAAATAGGAATATAAATTCCTTGCTAAATTCCTCGCTAATTGGGTAATTTAGAGAGGAATATCTAAGTTGCCACTAATTTTCCTCGCTAATTTGAAAAATTACAGAGGAATATAATATTCCTCGCTAATTGAGCATTTTAGAGAGGAGCATTCAAGTCCTCGCTAATTTAGACATTAGAGAGGAATATACTATTTCTCGCTAAATTCCTCGCTAATTGGGCTATTTAGAGAGGAATTTCAAAGTCATCACTAATTTTCCTCGTTAAACTGTGATTTTCTAGCAGTGATTAGATCATCGTGTTGATAACATGTTATAAAAATGGAAGATTTGAGATTAGGGAGATGAAGATGAATAAGAATTGTTCCTCTCCTGTTTCCAATCCCAAATCTCCCATTTTTATAACATATATAATGTTTTTAATATATTTTATTGGTGAAATATGAAGTGGACTTAACCCTTTTTAATACACACACGTACCCACAATGTTTTTAATATAGGGAAATTTACAATCAATTCCCAAATAGGAGAATTAATAAATGAAATGTCATAAAGATTCATAAAATTACCATAAAGTCCCAGGAGTAGATGGTGAGGTTGTTATTGAAGGCTGGTAAGGTTGTTAATCATAACATCAGCGGCTACTCCTAGGACCTTATGGTAATTTTGTAAATCTTTAGGTTCTTTTATTCATTAATTCTCCTATTTGAGACCTAATTGCAAATTTCCTTTTAATATATTTTACATTGGTAATATAAAGTGATTTATATCATATATGGATAGAGCCAGTAAAACAGACTCAACCCATCATATTATCTTGAGCTTATGTTTCAAGGGATTCAAATAGAAATTAGGCTTAAACGAGCAAGCTCGTTAGGGTTCAAATGTAAAAGCTTGACCCATGAGTGAGGAGGACTACTCATTTAAGCTCATCCATTTTTTTAATATTAATAAAACTTGATTAATTATTAAAAGATTCCAAGTGGACAAGTGGTGATATACTTCCTGCTCTCAACTCATGTCTCCAATTTAAGATGGAGAAATTAATTCAACGTTCCTTGCAGGCTTCACTTATGGGTAAGCTAATTATGAAAGAAGGTAGAGCATTTTTTTCAACAATACTTCCCTGACTCTAAACGTAGAATCTATTTACTTGATTTAATTATATTAAATATGTTAGTTAAATAATTAATATGACATGGTTTTCTAAAACACCTGAATCATTTTTCTTAATTCCCTTTCTCTCTCTATCTCTCTCTTACTTGATTATTGTTGGAGAAGTATGAATAGGGTTAATTTAGGAGAAATTTTGATAAAAAATTAGAAATATGTCCCTCATTTAGGGTCAAGATTAACTAATGATTCAAGTTCTATTTAAAGACTCAATGAGTCTTGTAGTTTCTTTTGTCATATTTTGATATCATATTAAATAATGACCACCACATATGGCTTGGATCAAAAAGCAGGAGTTGTTTCAGCTTAACCAAAAGTCATGAGTTCAATCCTTTAAGAACACAACAATTTAGGGCTTATTTGGAAATCCGTTTCAAAATCTAGGTTTTTTCAAGTACTAATATTTTTTCAAAACTTAGGTTTTGTAACAAAATTTATATTTGAAAACTAAGTTTTGAAAAAAAAACTATTTTCTTGTCAAATCATACTTTCTCTCATAATAAATTTTTTATTTCCTCATTTTTTTTATTTCTCTTTCCTCTTTCCTACTTACTTTTGCCTTAGAATCCGTAAAAGATATTGTACCCTGTTTGAGAACGCGGTAGAGAAGTACTTTTACACAAGTCGAGGTAAATATGTGAAGGAGATTATCTCATTTTGCAAAAAAAACTGTTGAACGTGCATTTGACTTTTAGAAACGCTTCGCCAAACAAGTCATTATTCTCACCATACCTTCCCAAACACAATAACCTTTTAAAAACATAGGTTTTAACTTGAAATCCGTAAAATCTATTCTCCAAAACTTCAATTTTACCACGAACCCCATAAAAGTTATCCTTAACCAAATCATCAAACAAACTTTTAGACTATATATATAGTCACCCCCGATGGATCCTACCATGATCCAATCTTGGATATTCTAGATTGTACTTTCCTAAGGGTTTCGTCTGAATACCGAGAACTCATGAAAAAACATGACACAATTATCACATTTGACCCTGTTCCAAATGTATCTACTAACCTGTGTCTTTGTTATTCAGAGTGAAGGGACCAGTGTGTGGTTTTTACAAAATCTGAGTGATCCTTCGTTCCAAAAGGCAGTCGTAGATGAACAACTCAAGGAAAAAGTGAACTAAATTGCATATCCATGAAGAGGAAAGATAAGGCATTGAAGGCTTTATATTAGTTAGTTCATAGAATATGGAAATGCTAATATTTTCTGTTAAATATGAATATTCTTCTGACAGAGACAAATATGTTCTATATATTGTCGGTCATCAAATGTAAATACATCTTCCAACAATAAAGACTCAAATCTTGATTCGTTATATTGTGACAAACTAACTTTCCGTCAAACTCAACCCGTGTTAATGGAAATGCCATCTTGAAACACTATTGTGAAGGTCCTGCGTAGGAGTAATAGTTTTAAGAAACCCATTTTTTGTTTGTCAAAAGTAAAGTTCTACTGAGTTTTGAATGGAAACAGCTTGCTCAATCTCAGAGTTTTAGGGTATTCATCTTAATGCAACTATCCCATAGTAATAGCCTCTCTTTTGCAACTAATATGATGCTTTAAATACTAAGTATTAGAACTAATTAACTAATTTAGAGGTATTAATTAAACTAAATAAATTACTTAATTATAACATATGTTGCATGATCTCTCTAAAATACTTATATATATTGTTAGATCATATATCAACTTATAAGATAAATAAATATGAGATATAAAAATTAAAATGTCTTATATTTAATATCAAAATTCACCTATAAATTAGCTCTTATAAAAAATGGGGTATATGACTATTTATGATCAGAGAACTTAATATAATAGATATAGTGACTTAACATAGTTGTTATCATATCATATTTATTGGCATTAGGCGAATGTAATGCAAGGAACATCTAATTGAATGTGCTGAGTTTCAATTTAATTGAAATATCTATCAATCTTGAAATAATTTTGGGAAAAAAAATCATGTGTTCGCACAATAGATTCAACTTATGTGGATTATTCTATATATTTAGAAGGCTGAGTCTTTCTTTTAATTTATAAATAAAGCTTATGGATACTTTTTCTTTAGAAATAAAAATATAGTATAATCTTTTATAATTATTTTAGAAAGGGAAAAGGTGAACTATGTCAAAGCCAAATT
>JANTPZ010000683.1:0-37240 GCA_025593235.1 Vachellia pachyceras | reverse complement strand
GGCACACACATTAAGGTAAAAGTCCCCATTGAGGACAAAGGAAGATATAGGAATAGGAAGGGAGACATAACCACTAATGTGCTAGGTGTTTGCTCACCCGATGCACAATTTATTTATGTTGTTACTGGTTGGGAAGGCTCAACTGCTAATGGGAGAGTATTAAGAGATGCAATTCATAGAAGGAGTGGTTGCTTGAAAGTACCTATAGGTTAGAAAATTATAACGTTTTACCATGTGTTATTTTCTAACGTCAATTGCTAATATGAATAAATATAATTGCAGGACAATTCTATTTGGTTGATGCTGGCTACACAAATAGTGAGGGATTTCTTGCACCTTATCGAGGACAACATTACCATTTAAGTGAATGGAGAAATGGAAGATACCCTACAAATGCTCATGAATGCTTTAACATGAGGCATGTATCAGCACGCAATATGATTGAGCGTTGCTTTGGAATGTTGAAATTACGTTGGGCTATCCTTAGTAGTCCTTCATTCTACACTATTCGAACTCATAATCGGATTGTGATGGCTTGTTGCCTTTTACATAATTTGATTCGTCAACAAGGACCAAATCCTCTTGAGGATGAGGCTGATGACTTATTAGATACAGATGGCTTCAATGAAGATGCTCCACCTATTTTGACAATTGAACCATCAGATGCTTGGAGCAACTTTCACGAGAGATTGGCCAATGAGATGTTTGTTGATTTAAATAGGCGCAAGGATAATAGAGTAGTAGGATAATGGAAGTGTAAAGACATTTGGGAGAGATTGTAGTAGAGTAATGTCATGTGTGGTATTTGTAGCTTTATATTTGGAATATTGGAATTTGTTTTTTATTGTGTTGTATTACTTGTGTGATGTCTTTGGTTTTACATTTAGTTTTATTATTGGTGATAATATTGGTTCTGTTTTTTTATTGGTTTTTTTCTTAACCGTGATTTATTTTGTTCATATTTATGTAATGGCAGAAGGCGGTCCAGCTAAGCAAAAATTTCGTGTGTGGACAACATAAGAAGATGATGTCCTTGTGGCTTTACAGTTACAACTTCATGAAGAAGGTGCTTTGCTTGCTGACAATGGGTTCAGGCCTGGTGTGTTGAAGCAATTGCATGCTATGTTACATGCAAAATTACCTGGGTGTGAGTTAAAAATTTATCCTAACATTCAATCACGTTTGAAGACTTTAAAATTGAACTGGCAAGTTGTAAATGACATGGTGAACGGTGTCAACTCATCGGGATTTAGTTGGGATCCCGAATGTCACTGTGTTATAGTCGAGAAGGTTGTTTAGGATGAGTATGTCAAGGTATTATTTAATTATTTAGATTATAACCTTGTTTTATAGTCGTATTTCATTGTGTTGGTGCTGCTTGTTTGAATAATTTCGTTGATTTCATTATAGAAACAAGAAAGCTGCTCAATTTCGTGGAAAACCTTTTCGGCATTTTGATGTGCTTAGCATTATATTTGCAAAAGACAGGGCTCTGGAAAAGAGATGTTGTCAAGCTTACAAGACGATCATGTTGATATAACAGAAGAAGACCCCCATCTTCTAGTTGATGACAATGCAGATGATATACAAGTTCATATAGATGTTGAAGGTACACCATCCATTGATGGAATGAATGCAGAATCCACTGCTGCATTGACTGGCAATAAGAAGAGGAAAAGGAATAATCGTGATGGCCTTTTCTTGGAGGCTTTACAAAAGATGGTGAACACCACTTGTGGCAGATTGCAACATGTATCTGAAACTTTGGGAGCTAACCTTCAAAAAATGGATCATGCAGCTATGTTAGATGCCAAATGTGAGCTTCTTTATGATGAGCTCTCCAAGTTGGAAGAATTGACTGAAACTGAAGTAGAAGATGCATTACTAAAAATTATCAAAGATGAGGAGCTGCTTGTTGTCTTCCTAACTCTCCCATTCAAAGGAAAATTGTCTGTGGTCCGAAGGCTACTTGCATAATGTGTCTTTAGGCATAATTTATGTATGATTAACCACTTTTGTGTATTTTTTGTTGTAGTTGAAAACCCTGCCATTTATTTTTTGGTATGTGCAGGGGTTAATATGTATCCTACTTTTGTATATGTTGTTCAAACATATGGGATGCACAGGATAAATCTATGGCTGTTAGATTGTAGTGAAAATGTATAGGTATTATGGATGCTACTATCAGTTTGTACTAATCAGGTTGTAATCTATGACTTTTGTTGTAATCTATGAATTTTGTTGTAGTTGAAAATGTATATGCATTATGGATGCTTGTGACTGAATTGATTGAATCTTTGCACTGTAAATCCTCTTCCCATATATGATTCGTGTCCCTATAATGGCCCTTTTTTTTAAAAAAAAATTTGGGGTGGTGGTGCTTGTAGCTTAGATTCCTTTTAGATCTGGAATAGAAGTTGTGAGAAGGAAGGGATAGATTCCTTTCAGATTTTTTTCCATTTTTAATTATTAGATAGGCAAGCAAATGCTTGAGGTAAAACCAGATTGGGACCTGCAGCCTTTCATCATCAAGGATGGACTACGTGCTATTAGCCATAGGGTTATGTACAGTTGTTTCATGGTAGAAGCCTCAAACTGATTTTTTTTAAAAGAATGCTTCCTGCCTTTCAGGATATTATGAGCCTGGAACCTTGGCATATTGCTAATTAATATTAATGAGAAAGTATTATTTTTAAAATGGCATAATTTCAAATGGATGCTATGCTAATAATAACAAGAATCAATGGAATCATTTCACTGTTCTGGAAGATTATGAATGCAGGGTGTTGTTAGTGCTGTATAATACGCATATTCTGATTTTCCATTGGTCTATTATAGGATATCAATATGAAGGTCATGTCCTTCTCTCAACAAGGATCCCATGCCATTTGCATTCTTTCTACAAATGGCATGATTTCAAATGTAACACTTCAGCAACCAACTTGCTCTAGTTGAGGGTGGACTTGCTGGTCTGTTAGTTGCTGCAGGCCCTATGCAAGTACACTATCTTATTTTTTTGAGAGGATATTGAGTACAATATTACAATATTGAGCACTATTTGATGTTGCTAGGCCTCTGACAAAGTCTTCAAAAAGTTCAATTGTTGCAATCTTTCATTCTTTTGAGTTTCATAAAGCAGTAATACATATACATTAGTGTTGAACAGTAAAGTTTCGGAGCCTTTTCAACATTGATCAAGCAGGAACAACCTTGCAACAATTCACATTGATAGACACAAGCAGGAACATCCTTGCAACATAATCTGTTAATTCAGATTCAGATTCAACATATGCTTGATTCAGCGATCTTGGCAACTAGAATGTTCACATAAACATAAAAAAATTGACAGTGGTAAACTCTCTTTACCTCTGCAACAATAATCCACAATAAAACTCTCTTTGCCTCTGCAACAGCTTTGGATACTTCAGCTACATGTTTTTCATGTGTCGCTTTCTTTAAATCAATCTGTTGGCCAACTTCTTCAATTATTCTTTACATGGGTCCGACTGAATATCATAAGAGAGGGAATAATAAGACCAAGGATTACAAGTACCAGTTTGAAGAGAAGCCAATAGTAAACTTGAGAGAAACTAGAAAGCCCATGCAAAAACTCATTCTCCAAGAAGTTCCCAAAATCTTCCCTACAATGTAGTATGTACTCAGCTAAGGCAATTTATATAGGTACACGTACATGCATCATGTATTCAAAGAACAAGAAAGTAGGAGCTCTTCATTTTTTTACACCTTTCAGGTTTTCACATTCCAGTTTAATAATGAAAGGCATTTGCTTTCTTTTTGAAAATTACCCAAAAACTACCACACAACTTATATTTCACACTATAAGTGAAATTTCAATCAACCAAAACGTAGATTTCACTACTAACACAGCTAATCCTACTGTCTTCCTCATACACGATCAGCAGCTCCATAATTTCTTCAACAACAGGATTGCGCATGGTTGAGAAAGCAAAGCATCAACAAAATGAAAACAACAAGTTTCGAACGGTACTCACCGGTGAAAATAGGAGGAAATGAAGAGACCTAAACCCGAGTGACAAACTCCGATCTATCAATGAAGAGAGAAACTGTGTGAAGGACGAAGGAGGATCCGCTGCCGCATAACCTCTACAAAGAGACCAGAACACACGACCCATAAAGTAGAAAACAAAGAAGGCGATGCAGATTTGCTCTTGCTCTCAAATCGGCAGAGGGATCGACCATGGCTCTTGACGAGGGGAGAGGGAGAAGCAGAGATCGATGGTGTAATGGCTTTTTCTATTTTTTTAGTTTATAACTTGATCAAATGTAATATAATTTTTTTGTTACATTTCTCAAAAATTGACATTAAAAAAATAAAAATATGGATTTCATCTTTATTTTCATGCCATACCAAATGTAATTTTAAAATCCATTTCCATATTCATTGTTACTTCCATATCTATCTTCATGTCCATTTTCATCAAAATCAATTCTACTATACCAAATAGAGTATTAGGTTTTACTTCGAAATCTGTAAAAAATATTTTTTAAAATCTAAATTTTACGTTAAAATCACTATTCTGAAACCTAATTTTAAATAAATTCTCATGTTCACCGCGTCTCGAATTTACACGCTTGCAAACTCGGAATTTTTGTGAGGGGAGTACCGAGGAGTGAATAACCTTTCTGACATTTGGCCAAAAAGAAAACCACTTTGCTGCGAATTGCGCAATAGTGCTACATTCCTCACTTCCCGTTTCCGGGCCATGTCTTCTCCGGAGCGAAGTTAACTTGATCGACCTCCTCCTCAATTCTTCTTCTTGTTCTGCTGGGTCCTTCCCAGCCATGGCTTCTTCAACGGCGAAGAATTTACTGAGAGATAACGTGCCACTCTCGCGCTTCGGCGTCCTGGCAGCTCAACTGGAATCCATTGTGGCTTCAGCAGCCCAGCAATCTCCAGACCCACTTCTTTGCTTCGATCTGCTATCTGATCTCATCTCCGCCATTGACGAAGGCACCAAGGTGATTCGGTTATCTCCTCACTTACCAGTCCTCAGGACACTTTCTCAGATCTCTGATACCATGAATTCCGTTACTTTACTTCCCTTGTCTCACACTAGGATCACTTTGAGTCCTTAAAATCAGTTACTGTATTTTGGTTTTGCTCAATCCTCACTATTACTTTTAAAGCAGTAATGTGTTAGTCTTGGAAGATATATTTCGAATTTTTAGGACTATCGGTTAATCATGCGAGTTACCTGAGTTCATTTTTTCTTTTTCTTTTGCACCATGTTTGGTTTTCTTCAACATTTGACTTTAATGTGACCTTGAAGAAGTCTACAGTTTGCAACTTGCCAGATTGCTGTTTCTGGTATAGAACGGAAAATAATAAGGACTAACTTTTAACGTTAATAAATCTCTGATGAGAATTTGCGCATTCATGAAGTGCTTAATATATTAGGCTGGGGGTGTTCATTCATGGTAGTTTGATTTTGCTGTTACTAGAATTCTGAGTATTCCGGATCTTACTAGAACTTAATATATAGCCACTTATTCTTATCCAGTTCAAGTCCAAATTCGACAATCTATTGGTCTTGTTGACTTCTGACGCTTAAACAACTTATCTTCAGGACTCCATTTTGTTGTGGCAAAGGAGATGTGAAGATGCGCTATATTCCCTTCTTGTTATCGGTGCACGTCGGCCTGTGCGTCACTTGGCGTCAGTAGCAATGGCGAAGATCATATCAAAGGGAGATGGGATATCAATTTACTCTAGGGCAAGTGGTCTTCAGGGATTCCTTTCGGATGGGAAAAGAAGTGAACCTCAGAAAGTTGCTGGTTTGTCAAAGCCAAAGAATTCCAGAGCTTTTAGATAGCAACTGAAGTGCTGAATTATTCATGATTGGCTCATTTGACATATAAATGACTATATAAAAGCTAATGAATTTGTTCTTCCTATACAATTCTCCTCCATAATGTCTCACTGCATTCCTGATTGCAAAGGAAAATTAATGTGGTTAAACTTGTAGCTGCATCATTTTTCTGTGAATTGTACAAGTTGTTCATACTCTACATCAAGTGATTACCACTAATTTGTTCTATTTTGCACGCTTAGGGTTTTTTTGGCACATATATTGGAATAAAATGAAAAATTCAGTGGAAAAATGACTTTGAGGATGAAAACTGACCTTCATGCTAAAGGACAAATGATTATAAGATATAATAAATATTGTTAATAAAGGAAGGGAAAGAAATCCCTTTCCTTCCTTTATGCCAAAGGGACCCTCAAGTTCTACACAGAGCAAGTGCAGGTGCCCATACATAATGTTAGGCTTACTTTTCATTGAGTTAGCTAGGTGTTCTTGTTGTGATCATACCAGAGCAAGCTAATTTTTCTAATTCAGGCAAGAAGGGTGCTGGTTTTCGACTTGTGTGGTGCTTGTATATGCTCTCCACTTTGTATTGTCATTCATTTACAAGGGTTACTTTCATTTCCAAATGAAGTTTTTTAGACCAAAATTTAAATACAACCTTTGGATATTTTCCAGTAATTATCTATACATATAGTTATTTTTAAATTTTGATAAAAAACTGGCTGTTGTCTTTTTAACCTCCAATCTCGGCATCCCTATATTCCCACACATTTTACCTAATTTTTGAGTGTCAGGATTCGTTAGTTTCAATGTTTAAATTTAGATGGTGATTTACATTTAAAAAAAGGCCAAACAAGAGGAAAATGGTAATAGGCGAATCTTCATTTGCTCAGGTTGCATCCCAAGAGGCTCTTGCTTTGACTCTTAGGACTCTACATTTCTTGCTTCTTTCATTTTATGTATTGCTGGTTTATTATTGTTTTTTCTTTCCAGATTGACTCAGAGGTGTATGTTTCTGTTCACTGCCTGCATTTAATAGAGGATATCTAGAGCTTTAAACCAAGCCAAAACTTGCCTCATTTAAGTTTTTGTTAAGATTTACTTGATATTTTTTTTTTGAATTTGGCTGCAGAGTGAGGCAAACATGAAACACAAGCACAAAAAAACTACTAATTATTCATTTATTCCACATTTTATGACTAGGATAAAGTTCATCCTTGATACATGACTAGAAGTTAGAAGAATAATATTAAATGAAGTAAAATGTTACACTTTTTGGTATTAGAACTTGGTTAGGTTTCTAGTCTCTATCGGCAAGAAGAAAGATAAATTGAGAGTACAAACAAGTTAGGCTTCCTCGTACCTATGATATTTGATACGCTATATTTAAGCAATAATTTGGTAAAAGTAATCCATGGAATTGGTCAAAACCTCAAATTTTCCACTGTTAACATTACTTGCCATGATTCTCTTGAGCTAAATGTTAACATACTTTTATATAGTGTATTCATCCTCGTATTGTAGTTTGCATTTAAAATTTTGTCCTTGCGTCTTTTCTTTTACCAATTTTCTGAATATGATTCTGTAGGTGCTGCACAGTGCTTGGGAGAATTGTATAAGCATTTTGGCAGACGAATAACTTCAGGTTTACCAGAAACTACAATCATAGCATCCAAACTTTTAAAATTTAATGAGGTATTTCCTTTTAGCTGGCATCTCTATTGTTCAACTTGAAATCTTATACTGCTGAAAATGAAGGGCATAAACACAAGGCAGAGAAAAAAAATGCCCTTTCTCAATCTTTTTCTTGATTTATGAATACTTGTTTTTTTCGGTCCAAGAAAATTGATTCTACAGATAAATATGTATTCTTGAATTTCGTTGAATCTAGTTTCCTTCTCCATATAATTTCAAATGGCCATAACTTCTGACATTGGAAACAGCCCAAAGCAATTTGATTATAATTCAATTCCTGATGTTCATAAGTTGAAAGTTCATATTCTTTGGCCATTGATAAACAATTTGTTGGACAAGACTCAATGCAGCTACCACTTAATTCCCTTCCATTATCGGAATACCTTTAGACCAAAACCTGGGTAGAAAGATATACTCTTTAATGGGGAGGGTTTTAGCATGTTGTAATCTAACCTCAAAGCCTCATATTTGTTTTTCCTAGTCTTTATGACTTGGAGAATTCTAATGTGTCTTGGACTGATGTCAGAGAGGGTGATGATACATTTTCCCTTGTTTAGGTGTTTGATTCTGATCATATTTCTAACATTTGAGCTTAAGCTCTTAATCCCATCCATCTTGTTTCCATAAGGCTTCTATTAAGTTACGTTTAGTTGGTCAATGATAATGACTCAAGACTGAAGATATGTGAATGTTGGGAGATCATCTAAGGCTTTTTGATAGTCAGTCATCTATACTGCCCTGAGAATTGGAACATGTCCAGTAGGTTGTATGTCTTTGGTGGGGACATTTAGGTTTTTGCTTTTTACTGACATTTAAGTTTTTACTTTTTACCACCATCAGTGGTAAATACTTTTATTAAAATTATGCGACTGTAAGTCTGTAACTACTTGAGGCTAGCTTAGGTGAAACATGTGGGGTTTGTGTAATAGTAAATAATTCAAACCCCCCTAATATGACAAAAAATAAAGTCGTATAACTTCATACTGTGGTCTGTGGAGCATATTTTCTTCAGTTTCTAGACTTGAGAAGATTTTAGTCTCTATCTCTTGTACTAATTTATTTCTAACGCTAGATTGGTATTTCTCCTTGTACAGTTTCTGTGCATTGATTTATGGATGTGTTGTTTATTAATGTGGCGTTGTTTAATATGCAAAAGAGGAAAACAAAAAACTGTTATAGCTGTTGCTGCTCTCTTTCATTGAGTAATACAATCAGTTGATGCTCAAATTGGCTTTGGGTGTGGGGATGCAGTTCAAATTGTTATATTAGGCTTGATTTAAAATGGGTAGTCTGATATAAACTCTTTCATCATAGTTTTGGCCATCCTTCCACTTGTATTCATCATCTCTGTCTCTTAAATTTCAGGAGTTTGTGAGACATGAAGCTTTACATATGCTTCAGAACGCTTTGGAAGGCTCTGGTGGTAATGCTGCTTCATCAGCATATGCAGAGGCATACCGTATCATTGTGCGATCAGCAATGGGAGATAAATCATTTTCCGTGAGAATAGCTGCTGCCAGATGTCTGAATGCATTTGCAAACATTGGAGGTCCAGGATTAGGGGTGGCTGAGCTTGATAATTCAGCCTCTTATTGTGTCAAGGCAGGTGTTCTCTTTTTCAATTTCATTTTCATAAGTGTAATGTGGCCTCTGTTTGAGTCTAAATCACTATTTCTATATCTTTGTGCTGCTTCTTCTAACAGGCACTTGAGGATTCTGTGTCATCTGTCCGAGATGCTTTTTCTGAAGCTTTGGGTTCCTTGCTTGCTCTTGGAATGAATCCTGAGGCACAGGTTTTCACGTACTAGTTCTCTCTGTTTTTTGCTTGACCCAAACAACTTTCTCAACTTTTTTCTGCATCTGAGCAGGTCCAGCCAAGAGGAAAGGGCCCTTCCCCTCCAGCAAAAAAATTAGAAGGTGGATTACAGAAGCATTTAATTTTGGCTTTCAGAAAAGGTATATTCTTACAGGTCACCACAATTTTGCTTGATAATACGCTTTTTGCGGGTTACTCATCAAGGACCAATTGATCCCAAAAGACTCAAGATTTTAGTATTATTAGTATCTTTAAAACTCTCCTTCCCCTTCATATGAAAGTCCTTTGGTCTAGAATCATGGATGAAGTATTGGCCCACTGCACCTTATGCTGACATTAATTTAGGAGAATGAGGGTATAAAGGATTGAACTCTTGTCTAGGAGTTGGTCATAGAAGCTCTGATACCATGTGATGGACCATTTTATTCCACAAGCTCATGTTATTTGGTGATTCCCCAGTACTGGTTTTAATAATATGTGCAACAGTTCTGCCTTTAATATGTGCTGACTTCTTAAATTGCAACTTTGAGTGTACATAAAGAGAAACCACTTGAATGCTAGGGTTTTCTACTGAAGCACTGATGATCTCATGGTAGGTTCTGGTTGCAAGTGTTTTACGATTGCATAATTGTTGGAATTTCTAACTTTACATCTAGCCTAAGTAGTTCAAAACAGGATTATGCTATGCAAATGGAACCTTGTTTTCTTAATTGTTGATAAACTTGAGATTTTGATTGCCTGCAAAGAGAGGGCTATGAATTTTTATGGTTGTTTTATTATTTTCGTATAATTTGTTTTGCATATCACTACAAATGTTCATATGTGATACAAGATGCATGTTCCCAAGATGAAATACGCTCTTCCCCCCATTTTGCTTGGGATTCATTACAATAATACAGCCATCTCGTTTCCTTATAGTCTTTGTTAGTTCTGACTTTCACAAGTTGTGTTGCAGCAAGTGGAGTGCATTGTAGAAATGTTCGGGTTGGACTAACATTATCTTGGGTATTTTTTTTACAGGTGAATCCTGAAACTTCTATAGAATCTTCTCTTGTTCCCTTCTTTCTATAGAATCTTCTCTTGTTCACTCCTTTCTTTTGAACTTCCTCCTGTTGCTGATGAGGCTATCTGCTGCTGATGAATATTGGCTGTTTGCTGATTTACTTGGAATAAAAGAAAAATATTTCCATAAGGGAGGGTACAGATTGAAATTTTGTCCAGGGTCAAGTGTCACGGTCTACTCTAGAGAACCCTAGAATTCTCTAGAGATCTCTTGTAAATACTTAGCCATTCTAGAACTCTCCACACATTTTTCACATGTTTGAATTCAATGTGTAAATATCTAGATATTTTAGGAGAGAATTATGGAAGGCGAATAGGAACCGTCGGATTGAATCGATCTCCACCATCCATTGAGGAGGTGGAGTAGTATAAATACCCCCAAGGGGTTCATTTGTAACCATCAAGCATTTGAGAGCAATACAAGCATTCTCCCAAGTTCCATCTCTCTCAAGTTCTCTCTAAGTCTTTCCTTAGTTCTCACGAGCTAAGTCTAGACTTGTAGGCTTACTAGCAAGTTCTAAGCGAGGGTTTGAGCAAATCTTGCTAGGCCGCACGGTGCTTTATCAAGTAAATCACTAAGCCCGTGACACAAGGGAGATGCCACTTGAATCAAAGTATAGCTAACATGGGATTATTATAGTCTATGAGCACGTTTGTTCATGCTTGAAAATACGTGATTTTTTTGTTTTGTTTAGAAAATTTATAAAATGTAGAATTTGTTTTCATTTAGTAATTGTAATAAAATGATGTGTTTAATGATTTTTCAGATCTTATTTTTGTGTATCTCTGTATGGTCATCAATATTTTCTCATCTTTCGTATTTTATCATTTTCAGAAATGACTCAGTAGTTTTTAAAATGACCAGAAATCTGACCTTTTTTAGTTTGTGATTATTTTTAGAAACTTATAGAAACATTCTAAAATTTATCAAATGTGCTTTTTTCAAAAAATAAGTGATTTTTCATAACAAAGATGAAACAAAAGGGTCTTAAGTAAAGAAGAAAGATAAATTAATACTATTCTAACCCCCTTGAATAGAACTAAGTTTGAAAGATTTAATTGTGTGCGCTTTTTTGCGTTGAAGCACAGCACAGACTCAAAAGATATAGTGGGTCATGTGGTGTATGCAAGCTGCTGCTTCACATTTATTTTTGCACCGTGACTTCTTGTTATTGGCAGTGAATTCATTTGTTGTTAAGGAGAATGTTTTTTCCTCTTGTTATATGTACCTTTTCTCCCCCGGGGGGGGGGGGATGTTTGTGTACATGCGTGTTGTTCCAAGAATCTGAGATCGATGTGTTTGATTTGGTTTTGATTTTCACTCTTACTTAATTCTCTCTTGCAGAACATTCGTATAAAATACCTTCGTCCAGATAGTGAGCTTCAAAACTTTGCACCGCAAGTTATGGAACTGCTTGATGCTGATGCTTCAGTTGATGCTCATGCACTGGTGTTTTCTCAATCTTAATATATTTTCCTCTCTTTTTTTCTTATAACTCTTAGACAAAACTCAATTGCAAGTTCTACTATGTTCTTTTGCTTTCTCTAGCATATGCAAGTTAAGTGAAAATTTAATCCTGGATTGGTAGTGTTTTACCCTGTTTTACAAATAGATAAAGGAAAATTATTTTAGTGGGAAAGAAGTGTAGACAAAAACAGAGATAGAGTAGATGAATTGCTGGTTTATCTAAGGGAGATTAATTCTATGCCTTTCATTGAGTGCTTGGTTAGATGTGCTTTATCTTTGTGTATGCATATATATATATATATATATATATATAAAAGAAGACTGTTCTATTAGAGAAGCAGTGGAGAAATAAAACGGCAGGGTACAAGACCTTACTGATTTATTCAGGCATCAGCTCTGGGTCTTTGGTAGAGGGCCTGAATTGGTGGCTTACCCTTGTTATAGGTGGCATGTGGTGTTTTATTGATGGGATGCCCTGATTATGTGATGGATGATTCTCAGTAATATTTTTGATGTTACCTTTTTACCAATGGCATACAGTGCTTGCTAGACTATGTTAGGTAGAAATAGTTGGTAAGTGAATTAATTAAATTTGTTAGATTGTAAATACAGGTTTCTTGTTGACTACTTGTCAAGGTAGCTAGTGGGAAAATAATTCTTATACAGCTACATTGGGTAGAGAGAGAGTGCAGATTCATGATAGTTCATACAGTTGTGAATTCTTCATTCTCTATATATTCTTGTATCTTTCCTATTCACCATCAAGTGGTATCAGAGCCACCTTGTCTTGGATAGATATTTATATTCCATGAAAAGACATTAAAGATAAAATATGAGGCAACAAAGAAAAAGATGATATTGTTGCCAGCCTTGTTAATATTTTTACTGTTCTTTCTTTGAAAGTTCTTTTTTGGTGGCATCTTTCTACTCAACTTCTGAATCTTTTTATCTGTTGCTTTTTTTGGACAGAATGATCCTTTCTCCTTGTTGGTAGTTGGCATTTTATGGGATTGTAGTCTTAGATTTTATTATTCATTAGGGAATTTGTTAACTGATTTTTAGGAGGTAGTTTGGATTCTATTTATTCCTATTTGTCTATATAGTGAGTTGTATGCATCACAAATAAATTAAGGAATTCTTTTAAGAGTTTCTTCACTCCTCCTAAGGAAAATGCATTCAATATTCATGTGTGTGTACCATGTTTATGTTATTTAGGCTTTGTTTTAACCCTTCGCTTTTAAATGATCTGGAGTCATTTTGCTTGTTATTTTTTTGAGAATTCGCTTTTCCTTCCTGCGGATGGATAGATTATTTTTTACTTCTTGAAGTTGCTCTGCTGACTGTAGGCATAATTATAATATGGGTTTGTTTTGAAAAGCGGAATGGTTGGTTCCTAGGCCTTTAAGATTAAGAGTGTGTTCAGTTTTACGTTGGTCATGCACTAAATTGGACTCAGTTCTAAACCATAACTCTGTGATGTTCTTATTTTAAGTGTTAGATATATGAATATACTCACTTTGGCATCATATGCTTGCTTGTCCAAAATCTGTCACATCTGTCACACACACACACACACACCCTGTGTAAGGAGTGATTCCCTCTTATTAAAATTCCATGTAGTGTTTGATAAAAAGGGTGCTTGTCCAAAATGTGTCATATCTGTCACTTGAATAAAAGGCTTTGGCAGGTTTAGTTCTGATCATGCATGCGTGGTTGCAACTGCAGGCTTGTGTTCTATATATCCTTCGTGTTGGCGTAACAGATCAAATGACAGAACCTACTCAACGCAACTTTTTGGTTTTTCTAGGAACGAAGGTGTGCTAATGTTACTTAATTTCAATTGTTAGTCATCATATAGTTGATTCTGTTTTGTGTATTTCCGTTTTGATGCTATCATAAAGGCATGCATATAAAATTTTCTACTTTGCTTTCTGCCAACTCGCAGCTTCAGTCACCTGAGGCAGGTGCTTCTGTGAAGATGGCTGCATTACGTACTCTGTCATATACTCTGAAAACACTGGGAGAGGTATGCATAACTATATGTTTTTATGAGAAAATTATTTTAAATGGGGTTTTTATTATTAGGCAGGGGATATATGGGATGGATATCTCTATTTTTGTCTGAGATGGACATTGACTTAATTCTCGTTAATTTCCAGGTTCCTCTGGAATTTAAGGAAATTCTTGACAACACTGTAGTTGCAGCAGTGTCTGATACGTCAAAGCTAGTGAGCGTTACTTTTCTGCTTCTTTTATATAGTAATAAATAATAAGTTTTTAAATTGTCCTACTCTTGTTTATTGTGTATTATGTATTTGTTCTGGATTTAAACATAATCTTTCATGTTACTTATGGGAGGGTTGTGATAGACAAGCAGGTCATTTATCAAATAATTCAAGGTAAATGGGTGTTCACACTGATTTGGCGGGGAATGGATCCCTTGCAGGGAGTGCTGTTGGATGTTTGTGTGACTAGTATATGTAATTCTCTTGTTAAAAGTTTTAAAATTTGTAATTATTAGGATAAAAAATTTAATTGTAACAACTTAAAACTTTAATGGTAAAGATGAAATCTTGATTGTTAGAAAAATTACTGTAAAATACTTTTAATTGTGAGGACAAAAATTTTGGTTGGGTCCAATGTCCATCTTATTGTAAAGAATCTTAAATTTTGAAATCATTTAGTAGTCCTCAAATTTATATTGCCATATTTTAAAATTGTCATGAGTGTAATTTTTTTGGGGGCTAAAGTGCATATTTGGTCCTTTGATTTCTCACAAGGTTTTATTTTTGTCTTAATTTTATAACTTGTTTTCTAAGTAAAGTTGACTTCACACGATGGTCTTTTTTATGGCAGTAAATGTTGGCTTTAAAGGGACAACAAGAGCATAAAGTTGGGGTAGCATAGATGAGAATGTTGAGATGGATATGTGATTGTGCTAGAAAAGATAAAATTCTGATAGATAAAATGTAGAAAGAAGGGTGAAAAAGAGTGAAGAATAGAGTAGGAAGGAAGTACAAAGAATGAGATAGTAAAGAGAAGAGAATAAGAATAAGAGAAACTAAAATAATACTGAATAACTCATAAGTTCAAACCTGACAGAATAAGACTGATGTTATCCTTATTTATAAGTCTTGGGTAATCCAAATCCCAATAAAATATCTAATTCAAATCCTTAATTATCTATTCTAAATCTTATCCTAATATTTAATAATATTAATCATTATATCTCATAATGTTAATCCTAATATTTAATAATATCTAATACTAATTAAATACTCTAGCCCTTTTAATTATAATAAAATAATAGAATGATTTAGCTACCTGACTACTTATTTATAATTACATATCAGATTCATAATTAACATATATGAGGAAGAGTTGGTGTGGTGTTTATTGAAGATAAAATGGTAGATAATCATTTGAGTTGACTTGGACATGTACAAAGTAATTCGTTAGTTGGTGAGAAGTTTAGATTAAATAATATAGAGTCATTTGAAAAGGGAGTGAGAAAATAACACTCAATGAAGCTATTGAATGGAACATTTTGATTAACATTATATATAGTGCCATGCGATTTGTGTAGCTGACCCTATCTAGTGGGATAATGCTAAAAACCTTAAATTGTGAAAGTAACCGCTTCAATTGTAAAAAAGAGCCCCCCAGCTCATCTTCAATAATTTCGATTTGTGTAGCTGACCCTATTTAGTGGGAAAATGCTTGTCATTGTTGTCGTCCTTCCAATCCTCTTAGTCTAAAACTGTTATTTTCACTAACAAAAATTACTGACATCGAAATTGTAAATTTTGACAAAATATTCTCAAATACTGACCTGTTAAGTTTAATTTTTTCTAAACAACAATGATAGACACAAAAATATCATTTGAGACTGATGGTATTAAGGTTAGAGGATTGAAAAGACGCTTTGTAAAATTAGGAGACTAAATTGAAACCATTGTATAAAGTTAAATGACTGAAGATGAGCTGGGGGGCTCTTTTTTTACAATTGAAGTTTTTCCTTTCACAATTTAAGGTTTTTATTTCCGTTGAAATATTTTTCTCAAATTATTTTTTTATTCTCCTCATGATAAAATGACACTTGTCAATTGTCACATTTGTGTGACTGCATACCCTACAGTTACTAGTGGATCTGTTCCCAATTTTGAGTTCTTTGAAATTCAACATATTTGGTATGCCATTTTTAGATCCCCAACCATAAAAAAATTAATGGCTTTTAATAGAACATTGAAACATTCCTGAAAGATTTTTAATTCTGTCCTTTAATCACATGATATTGTGGGATGGACGTAAAATCTTTCACAAGTTGAGGGAGTAAAGTAAAATTCATGGGATCTACTCAAGCACGTAAACATTTTAATTTTGGGGGTTGAATCAAATGGTCTCCTGAGATATGTAGTTTTTGGCACATAAGTACACCTGAAACTATAATGATGACTTTCTTGTTTACATGGTATTAGACACATTGTGATCAAGAAGGAAAGTGTGTGATGCTCATTGCCTCCTTTCCTTTTATATCAAATATATGCACATGGTAGGGGTGGGCCTTGGCTTTGTCGACGTTATTAGTCTATTGGATTTTTTATTGGAAGCTTTTTGCATGATTTTTTTGCTTGATGGATAACTACAACTCTATGGGGTTTTGGAACTCAGGATTTTCTATGTTTATGATTAATGGTAGAAATCCTGGTTATTTCTGTGTCCTTATGATTTCAGTAAGTTTTTCTTGTATAAAGATGGTTATAGTTGAAACCGTTGCACTTCTATTTAGGTTTAATTGTCGTCAAGGTGGTATCACAGCAGTATTCTTATATTTAAGCTTTTGTTTCATGTTTTGTTGTAATATCTGTTTGAAATATGTGGTTAGGTTCGGGTAGAGGCTGCTTTGACATTACGTGCATTGGCTGAAGTTGATCCAACTTGTGTTGGTGGGTTAACTTCATACGGGATTACCACTCTTACTGCTTTAAGGGAAAGTTTATCTTTTGAAAAGGTAAAAGTAAATTTATTTTGCTTGCATGTTACGTAATTTTAATTAAAATTCTTTATATTTTGAAAAGTTAAATGTAAACAGTATTAATAATATGTTGTATTTTGCATTTAAGTGATTTGATTATGTTGTTTAAGTTCTTTATCTAAGAAGAATATATTATTAAGTTGTTAATCGGAATTAACAATCCGTTTCGAGGGGAAAAAAGAATTAGAAATCTGTTAGGCTGTTAACTCTGAGTATAAATTTAGTTTTATCACTATTAATATTAACAAGGGGATGAATGCATGTAATAATTTGTGAATGATTTTGATTAGTATTTGTGATTACTTTTGTAATGCATTAGCTTTACAGATGGTTCTTTTGTTTGAGAAGGATCTCTTGTCTCTGCTTTTGATTCCCCCCCTCTTCAATCAAACCTCCTTTTCCCATTAAAAAGAAGCATATTAAGTGGATGTAATCAACGGTCATCCTATCAGCTGACCATGTTGTATAAAAATGTGCCAAATATTCTCTCAGTTTTTGAATCTGATAGCTTTTGAGGCAAATACTAGCTGTTGCTGCTTGCCATAAACTTGTCAGCTATTCACTGGAGTCCATCTTATCAGCAATCTGTATTTTATCTGCAACTACTTTAGTGAAAGTTTGACTTTATTGGGGTGGGGGCCTTCAGCATGCACATCAATGGGTTTAGATACATTGTCTGCAGGGAAGCAGTTTGCAGTTTGAGCTGGATTCTTTGCATGGGCAGGCTACTGTCTTGGCAGCTTTGGTAACTATTTCACCAAAATTACCTCTAGGTTACCCTGCTAGGTAACTTGTCCTGCCCTCCTGTACTGCCTTTTCTTTTTCATTTTAGGCTAGGTAAGTTGCAATTTTGAAGTGATTTGAAAATGGTCTGTCTTTTTACTTGTATCCTTTTTTTATTACTCTAGTATTCATTCAGATTTCAAGATGATGTTTAACAGCTGTAAACACACCACCTCATAGTTGATTAGGGACTTGATACCTTTGTGGTGGTGGTGTTTTCTATTTGATAACATATGTTCCGGCATTTTTGCATGCCTTATATCTTACTAGTACTGCCACACTATGTTTTCTTCATGGAAAGACATTATGGGTATTTCAACTAAGGTTTTTTTTATGATCTCTTTTGTCCAACTTTGCTGCCTGAATCAATTGTGCTGTGGATGCTTATCCTTTTGGTGCAATTCCTTTTTTTCCCCCTTTTTTGCAGTGTGACTTTCACTATGGTCATCGTACTAGGCAGTGGCAGAATAATTTTCCTTCTTGCTATACTGCATTAATACGCATCACTGCTTTACGCAGGTTACCCAGATCTGTGCTTGAGGTTTCAAAGAGAATGTTGACAGAACCCAGTCGAAATCCTGTGGCAGCCATTGTTGAAAAAGAAGCTGGGTGGTTGCTTTTATCATCTTTATTGTCTTCTTTAACCAAGGAGGTATACGGTATCCATACTAATTTGTTGTCAAACAATAATTTATTTTGAATGGAAAGAGGATTTATGGAGGTAAGAGATTTTTAAAGTATCTACTTCAAAATCAAAGTAAAATTTCTGTTCTGATTGGTGAATGAATTTATCAGTGGGACCTAACCGGTGTATATATAGAGGTGAAGGAATCTTCCTCAACACTTTAAAATGTCCATTGTCCGTGTCTATGCGTGATTCAACAATGTTTTATGTTGGCTGTCAATGGCCTAACATAACTCTCATCCTTTATCTAGGCTTGTGATCGGCTATGAAGCATATGTTGGAATTTTATGTTTATCATCCATCTTCCTCAAAACTAGTATAGGAAAAACACAGCAATGCAATCCCTCTGCACGTCTAATAAGGAAATTCAGATAAAAACCATGAACTGAACAACAGATCTGTGGCAATGGAAAGAGATAAAGTTGTGCGTGTTTGTAAACAACCCAAGGATTCTCTCTAGGTGTAGGAGGATTTAGGTGGAGAGAGAAAGAGAGGTTTTGGTTGGTCCTAACTAATATATGGGGCCTACAGGTCCTCCTTGAGAGAATCCAAGTCCAGAACCTTGGGGTATGTATGGGAGAAGAGGAAACGGAGGGGAAAGAATCTTTTCCTCTCTGCCTTCCTTTCTTGTTCTTCCTTCTCAAATAGGCCCTAAAATCAATAAACAACGGAAGTTCATTCTAGATACAACTGGCTATAATGAAAGGTATGAGCAAGTAAGTTGCATTTTCAAATTTTGATGGTACACATATATGGGGAGGTTCTCTTTGACTTCATATTGGCAACAAATCGTAATATTAAATCTGTTGAGCATTGCTCAGCTAAAAGACTCAATTTGTTGTGTTGTTTTTTTTTTTGGGAGCTTTTGAATGGGATTGACATAAAAGAGATCATCTTTAGTTTTAGTTGAGGTTAAGAAATGAATTAAGATTTTCAAGGGTATGAACCCATAGTTTTAATCCTGTTACAAGGGCACTGGAACAGGGATAAGCAAACTGTCAGTGGACATGTGTGCAAATTCTTTATCATTTGGATTTCTGGAGTAGGTTATGCTGTGCTATTGCTGCTGATAGTGGCAATAGATTCACCTGCTAATGTCACGTGTCTAGGGGATTTTGAAGATTGAACATTCAAAATTGAACCAGACGTACCTGAGATATGATCAATAGCTCCAAAAATCCAAGATTGTGGCTAGAAGATAAGAAGTTAATAGTATTACCTAATTTAGCATTTCAGAACATGATGCTATATGAACAATTGCCTGCTGAATAAAAAATGGTGTTTTCTATTTTTCATTGGTGGAAAAAAAAAACAATTTCTGAGCTCCATAGCTAAAAGTTATTTTGCCATTAGTTTATGACAATCACAGCATTTATGAAAATCAAACATGGCTTGAAGAGGAAGTCTCGAACTGTTCTGGTAAGTTACGTATTATGGGGTCTTTCCAACCTTGCAGGAGCTTGAAGAGGAAGTCTTTGATATTCTTTCCTTATGGGCTACCCTTTTTACCGGGAATCCAGAAAATGAGGTTGGCCGAACTGGGGATTTAGTGTCTACAATAAAGTAAGTATTTCTGTTTTTATAGGTCGTAAAATCCTCATTGTGATCCTGTATATAGTCCATTCATTTGATAGTATTAGGGCTCAGTTTGTATATGAACAACTAATCACCTGGTCATATTCTTTGCCAATGGATGTTATAACCTTCTGGACCAAGGCCAGATATGGATAAATGTAATGTTAAGTCCCTTAAATTTTATTTTATTTTTTGAATGTAGAGCTTTTCATCTTCCTTTATACTCACATAGGACAGCCCTTAATGTCGCGAAGCAATATTCTTTTCTACTGGATTTTATAATTTCATGTTCCAATTCACTACCATTCTGATGAACACCATTTCACTGCTAATCACACTATGCTAGAATGTGCCTAGAATTCTCATTTATTCTTGGGTAAAGGTGCAAATTGAGTAACGAAGTTATTGGTTAAGAGCACCTAGCACAATTAACGTTTTAAGAGTGCACATTTAGCAATAATCAATTAATAAGGGTGCAAATTTAACAACGCTGTTAACCCTCATTAACTCTGTTAACTAGCTGATATATTTTACTATTTTTACGGTCTAGAGTTTTTTTTTGGGATCATTTAAGTAATTAAAACTATTTATTTTTGCTTAATTTCCGCCATAAAAGTTGCTCTAGATAATTTTATCTTTCTAATGGTAATTAAAATTACTCCGTTTTGCTTAGGTTTGTCTTTCTTTCTTACTCCTTTTTGCCTAACATTTTTTTTCTTTTGTTAAGCAAGAAAGAGTATTTTCTGTTACCATTAGAAGTAAAAAATTATTTAAAGCAACTTTAATAAATGACGTTAATCATAAAGGAGTAATTATATTTACTTAAATGATCTTAAAACGAAGTCTGGACTCTAAAATATACTATTTGGTTAACTAAGTTAAGAGAGTGTTAATGACGTTGCTAAATTTGCATTCTTATTAATTGACTACTATTAAATTTTTACCTTCGTTGATTGATTCTTAATTTGCACCCTTAAAATGTTAATTGTATTGGGTGCTTTTGGCCAATAGCTTCGTTGTTAAATTTGCATTTTTACTCTTTTTTTTTTCTACTCTTAGTTTCCGCCTTTACCAAACTGCATGTGGTTAAGAAACCTGAACTACTCCGCTATTAACTTTAAATCCTTCTAGCTTTAAGGGATAACAATAGAATCAGGCAAACAAAAAGACGCTCACTCTTCCTTGTCTCTTCATCATTAGGGTTTTCATAAGAAAATCAAAATTGATAATGACGCTTCTATTTTATCAAAATGGATGTTTTTTGAATAAATTTCATGGACCTCTGTTTTCTCTTTTTGCATTTGGTAGTGTCTGGTCTGCAGCTGTTGATGTTCTCACAGCATTTATAAGATGCTTTTGTTCTGGTAATGCTGTGAATGGCGGAGTATTACTTCAACCAATTCTTGTTTACCTCAGTAGGTATGTTTGTTTAAGATTGTTGTCTCCTTCTCTCGATGTTAAAATCTATTATGCAAGATCTTGTTCTTGTTTTTTTTTTTCATTCTTCTTTTTTTAAACTGTAACTTCGTATTGACCTTAGGTGGTAATTTTTGGAATATGTTATAAGCAGGGCATTATCATATGTAATATTTTTAAGAGCCAAGGAACTGCCTAATGTAAAGCCAGCATTGGACATTTTTACCATCAGAACATTAATAGCCTACCAATCTCTTCCTGATCCTGGGTCATATAAAAATGACCACCCACAAATTATTCAACTATGCACAACTCCATTCAGGTAGTCTTTTGTTCGCATTTATCTTTTATTTGATTTTGTTTTCTGGGGTTGAATGTTCCTTTTGAGGGATGCACTATAGGCAGCTTCATTATTGAGCTAAGTTTTGTTATTGTTTTCTTACCTTATTTCTGACTTGCAAATAGATTGGACAACAGCCTTCATTGATTAATTATATTATTTGGGTTTTCTTATGTAGTTTTTTGTCAAATTACTTGTTTTCTTTGAGGAACTGTTTTCTCTTTATTAATGTTCAGTACTTACTTCTGTTCTTACTATAGCTTCATATTTGAACAAAAAACAGTAACGACATGCTGAAACAGATACTCCATATTGTATTTTTTAATAAGCAATGGATTCTAAATGCTTTTCTGAGTGTTATTAATTTATATTTTGTAAACATAGAATGATGGCTATGGAGTTATTTTCTTGTTATGATTAATTTGATAAATTGTAATGATCTCCACATTTTAATAAGCCATCATAGTTGTAAAATCTTCATTTTATGGCGAGCTTTTTGTGGGAGGACTATAATCTTGTGGAAAACAAACTTCTTCTATGGAATGAATGAAAAAAAGAAGTTGGCACCTATTATTGGTGGTTTCCACAAGATAATAGTCCTCACCAATATATTTTGAAATTGGATATAGTTATATAAAGGAATACTTGTAAATTATTGAGCTACCACTTCATAAATCATACTCCTATATATAAGTACATTTTCTGATTCCTTATTTCAAAGAGAAAACCTGAAAAAGATATCATACTGTACTTGATGTTGGGTATATTTTTAACTTAAGTATGAGGAAATTGCTCAAAGAACAAAAAAGAACAATTCTTTTAAATTAAGGGGTCTTGTTAAACTATTGTGCTATAATAAAATCGTGTTCTAATAATTGTCAAATATGACTATTGCATTTTCTTTTCATGTCCTTGAAAATTTCAACTGCTTATACCTGTTTGACTGACTTGAATGTTTGATATTGCCTCTTTAAATAGACATGCCTCAGGATGTGAAGAGAGTTCTTGCTTGAGGTTGCTCTTGGACAAGAGAGATGCATGGTTGGGTCCATGGATTCCTGGAAGGTCTCTAACTGGCTGTTCTATGATTGTACATCCTACATACTGTGTTTTACTTTGTAAATTTGCGAGTAACTGCTTTTGCGGTTAGTTAAAATAAAGGGATCTCCTATCTTGTTTACAACACGAGAAAATCCTTTTTATAAGTTGATGAGCTACGCTGCAGTCTCTTCTTCATTTCATCACCATTGGATCTCTCTAAAATATCTTATCATCAATTTCAATGGCAATCTAATATGGCTAACTCGATTTTCTGGAATTGAGATGATCACTTGGTTTGCTTTATTTTATAAAGAAATTTGCTGGGCTTGAGCTTTTTGGAAATTGAAAAAGTCAAGCAAACAGTTCATCCTATGAAGTGGTTTGGTGCTGGATTTATAATGTTAAAGTTGGTAAGGCCTTGTGCCCTGCTGCTGTCCAACAGAGAAACCAGATTTTTGTAGCTCAGTTCGGAGTCTGACTGCTGCTGTAGCTTTCCTACTAATTAGTTTGACTCAATTATAACCTTCTGTCACATGAGATGACCTTTTCATGACCTATTTTATTTCAAATTATATTATTTGAGCCCTTATTTGTATTGAATTGATGTATCACGTTGTACTTGATGCATCCTTTCAAGCCTTTTAGAGTACTTTTGAGCTTTTACCATAATTTATAACCCACTCAAACTAGCAATATCTCCAATGTTTCTGAAGTAACCACCAAGAAGAACTCCTTAAAAGGAACTACCTATGAAACCTTATAACAGTCATTTATTTCATTCAACTGAGGATAAGACATTCAACTGATACTTTCTGTACGTTGTCTGTCTTGCTTATTTCCTTCTTTTTCTCTGTTTTGCTGTCTCTCCTCCTTTTTCTCACTGAATCCTGAAGCATTAGAGGTGGTCTTCAGTTCAGTGTGACCACCAATGGCTTGGGTAACTTCCTGGCCACCATGAAGGAACCTGTGTTAAAGATCTATCATTCTTGTGCGAGGACTATTGATGTTCATCTATTATTTATTTGAGTGTAACTTCAAGAATAAAATGTAATTATATCATTAATTTCCTCTCTATGAGGACAATCAAAAGATGGAGACTAACATTGTGCAAAAAGCTAAATTAAGCGGTGTAATTGTTTTATTTAAGACAAGATTCTTTTGATTTCACTAAACCTCAGTAGAGGTGCCTCAATAATACAGTTATTAGCTGGTGGCTGGCTTAGTTTCACTGACTTATCTTGTTCTTTGATTATACATTAATAGGGATTGGTTTGAAGATGAGCTTCGTGCTTTTCAAGGTGGGAAGGATGGCCTTATGCCTTGTGTTTGGGGGAATGAACTTTCCAGCTTTCCTCAGGTATTACTCTTTTGTATGGTTCTTGATCCTTATGACAATTCTGTAGCTGTGTTATGCTTCCTCTTCATTCATTCTTTCTTTTGAGAGGACTGCTTGACCAAGTTTGTTTGAATTTCCTATCCCTTCTCTTCAATTGACGACAGAGGTAAGGAAAAATATACTAGATTGCTGCTTAAACTACACTGTCATAAAATAGGGAAAAAAAAAACATGCCATGAGTTGCAGCTCCAAATCAGAAGGGCACATTCCATGTTAACCTGGAGCCCTGAGCAGTTTGTTCTGAAAATGATTAATATCCAAAGAATTAGGTGGAACTAGAATTGCATTTAATAGCCAAAGAAGAAGTTGAGTCGGATCTTTTCACAGATATTAATATAATCATATCTTGGCCCTTTCTTTCTCTGATTTTTGGAATGTAATATAGCTTCTAACTTGACTAACCAGTGAGTTAAAACTTCTCTTGAGTGCTGAAAAGGATTGGAGATTTGTTTTATCTTATCCTTTTCTGGTTTCCTTTTCTTTGCTGTCTTAGTACCTTGTTCTCTTTTGTATGTGGTTGTTCACTACTAACTTGACTTTAACCTTGAAGCCGGAGACAATAAGCAAGACTTTGGTGAATCAGATGCTTCTCTTCTTTGGTATTATGTTTGCTTCTCAGGTACATAGTCACAGTAAATGAACCTATGCATATTGTGGAAGAACTGAGAAATCAGTGTTATTGTTGTTTACATTATTTAGTACTTTCTATCTCAGAATAGTGGCGGTATGCTCTCGCTTCTTGGAACTATTGATCAGTGTCTGAAAGCTGGTAAAAAACAACACTGGCATGCTGCAAGTGTCACCAATGTCTGCGTGGGGTTACTTGCAGGCTTCAAGGTGCTTTTGATTGATCTTTTGACATTATCTTAGTAGGTTTTGAACTTAAAACATGATCTGATATAATGATTTTGTTTTCTTAGTCCTTACTTTCAAGGCCACAAATGTTAGGACAGGATATTCTGGGATTGGCACAATCTATTCTTCAGGTAACAAGTCATTGATATATTTATCTTTTGCTGGTTTCAATATTCTGGAATAGTCTTTGTTTTTGCCATTTTGTTGCATTTAACTTTTATCTCTGTCAAATTTTAATTTAAGGGTATCTTGGTGGAGGGGGACATCTGTGCATCACAGCGTAGAGCATCGGCAGAATGTCTTGGTTATTTAGCTCGAATTGGAAATGATATTTTCACTGCAAGAATGGTAAGGTTTTCACTTTTCAGTCTTTTTGTTCAAGCTACATTTGTGCATTGTCATGTGTACTTATGATATTTTATAGAAACTTAGCTGATTCCTTCTGAACTAACATTCCTCAAAACAAACTGACTCTTATAATAATGGTTTCTCATAGTGGACCAATTCTTATAAACTTGATTTTTGGAACAAGCTTAGATGTTGATATTTTTTCGTGACTGAAAATGCAGATACCTGTTTTAATTTTTTGTGTGTCTGTGTTTTTTTTTTTTTAACTTTTCATGGTGGCAAGCAGACTCGATCACTACTCGGAGACCTGAATGTAGCAACTGATTCCAACTATGCTGGATCAATTGCTTTTGCACTTGGCTGCATTCATCACAGGTTCTTTATTGGAACTGTTTGTTGGTTTTGATGTCTATGCAAATGGAAAGTTTATTTGAGCAGTTTCTTTATTCCATGTGCGTGTGTGTCAATTTGTTTATGATTCTGTCCCCCGAGGCGTCTTCCTTTTCTTTCAAATCATGGGTAGAATTTAATCAATTAAAAATATGTTTGTAATTTTGAGCATAATTCTTAATTATACAGTCAATGGTTGACATCCAAAAGTTCCACATTATAAATATCTGGCAAATTTCATTGAAATGGGGTAATAACTGAGAAGTAGGCTTTTGGGAAGATTTTGATATGGGATATCTTCCTCATTCTGAAGCATATTCTTATCTTTATCAACTTTATGTATTGGGGTCAATTTATATCTTTCTAAAGCAAGTACACAGCCCTAACTCTTGGGTTGACTTCTTTTTCATATCTCCTCATATTTTATAACAATTTTCATCTTATATATCTTGACTGCAGTGCAGGAGGGATTGCGCTGTCCACTTTAGTGCCTGCAACAGTGAGCTCTATCTCTTCACTGGCTAAAAGTTCAGTTGCTAATCTACAGATCTGGTCTATGCATGGGCTTCTTTTGACTATTGAAGCTGCTGGCTTGTCCTATGTTTCTCATGTCCAGGTATTCAGTTGCAGATTTCAGAATCTTGTGATTAATATATTTATGATTTAATGTTACAAATAAAACTGATAATGTTTGACTGACTGGTTGCAACGTGAAGAGTGGTTCTTTCTTTCAAGAAATCATTATGTTAATAAACCAATGTGACTCTGGTATTGATGACTCACCTGATTGATTCATGTGTTCCATTTAGTTCTTTACTATCCTTTTCATTTTCCTAGATTAGTATAGCGATCCTGTTTCTCTATCTCTTGCTCTCTTTTACTTTAGTCCAAAAAAAAAAAAACATCTGCCGATTATTCTGCTAAAATCTGCAAATCCCTTATGCTGTTCTTTCTGATTGCTTCACAGGCAACCCTTGGCCTTGCTATGGACATTCTTCTATCTGATGAAAGTGGATTAATTGACATTCAGCAAGGAGTCGCCCGCCTTATAAATGCCATTGTCGCTGTCCTTGGTCCTGAGCTTGCACCGGACAGCATCTTTTTTTCACGCTGCAAGGTACTGCTTTTATGCAATTCACTTCCTTTTGTGATAGAACAGATTTGGAAGTCTGCTGTGTGCAACACCCTTTGCCATTCAACTTGTATACTTAAAATTTTACAAAAACATGGTGGGGATAACTTTTAGGATCCCAAACATATATAATTGGGCTTGAGTCACTTTGAAGCCTGGGTCATACATGGACAATCCACAGGCCCACGCATACATTTACAAAATAATTTACCAGATTGTTTATCATGTAGAAATGGGCTCAGCCTAACATTTCATCAACAGTCACATTGCTAAAACATCCTTTCATTCGTCCATTACATCTAGAATTTCCAAAATAAGGGCTAAACCCAATGGATATCTCAATAGACAGTTGAGTTACCGAAACCTCAAGTCTCAAAATCATCAAAAGACGTATTAAGATAAATCATGTTTCATAAAGCCTAGCCATGGTAACTAAAATTTAAAGGAAACATAATCAGGCACGTGCAACTCTAATGATGGAAAAGATAGAACCAGCAAGCTCACTCCTTTGGTGGCTTTCCTTGCTTCCAACTCGAGCTCTCACTTGAAAATGGTAAAAGGTAACGTATGAGATCTGACATTTCAATAACAGTTGGCATTCAATTATATACTCACAAGTCCTTTTGAAAACCATTCCAAATTGTTTATAACATAACATTTCTCAAATCAATTTTTCAAAAGATGCATGAGATTTTGCAATCCTTTCACAAAAATTTAAAAGATCAAATCCAAAACTTAGTTCACAAAACATTTTACAAATCACTATGCATAAATATAAAGACAAACGAATGTGGTGCTAGGGCTTGACCTCCTGTATCATTCCTCTCCAACCTTATACATCCGATTGGAGCCAGAGGCATACACATGAAACAACAGGGAATCACCTCATTCATTAGCTTGTGCCCAAGCTTTACCAAATCAAGACATATACCTGGCTAGAGGTATAGAGCTCAAGATTAGGCTATGACTCCCTCCTTAAAGGACAAACCTAGGAAGTGTCTAAATGCCCCACATTCCATTCCAATCCATGCAAGCATACTAGAAAGATCGAAGTACTTTAACGATGTTCCCAATATAGTCCTAATACTATTTCATACACAATCATGCTTGAAAAATTTTCAAAGTACTTAGTAAACAATTTTCCATGCACAGAAACATGCTTGAAAAATTCCAAACCAAGATTCGAACGTGTTCTAATCCACACAAGCGTGCTTGAAAATTTCAAAGTACATTGCATGAAGTTTCAACTCCAGTTCAATCTGAAACATTATTCCACATATAAAAAATCAAACCAAGCCCTCATAACATTTTATATTTGTGCAAAACTATCCAAATATAAGACTTACTAGTATAAGAAAAGAATAATTAATGTCACCTTTCCTCCAAGTTTACACCCCAAAAAAAAAAAAAACTTGAAGGCTCAAGGTCCAAAAACTTTCAACAATAGTCAATCTATATAATTAATAGTATTTCACATCAATTCAATACCAATAGGGTCAATTAGAGCTGATTAAAGTTGATTCTAAAGCCCTTTTGTTCTCAAAACTCGGTCCTAATGTCAATTTCTCATTGCCCATTCTAAATTCCATCAATTCTTATCTCAATTAATATTAGAACTTCAAATTATCATCCAAACCCCTAAATTCATCAAAACCTCCAATTTGTCAAACTAGGGCTCAACCTTAAATATACGCCCATATTTGAAATCCAACCTAAAACACTAAACTAAACTGATTAAGCTTCAATCCAACCCGATGTATCATTATTAAACTATGAAATCACATTTTAAATGTGGAATTACCAAATCTCAACGAAACCCCCATTTATCATCAAACCGTAACTCCAAATCCTTCAAATCATGCAATAGAGTAAAACCTCACTGATGAAACACTAGATCTACTCCCATCAACTCATTTAAACACAACTTAATAGGTGAAGTGCTTGCCAAATTCAAAAATCAACAAAACCCTAGAGTACCCATAATCAAAAACCAAAATCAAGAGGGAAGCTCAGAAATACTCCCCAGGATGTGGATGTTGTAATTCCTAGCAAGTCAAACCTCCTTTGTTTGGTTCTTTCTTTCCATTTGTTTGTCATTTTCCGTAGCAATTTACTGCTGTTCTGCATGTGGTGCTGGATCATAGAGGCTATGTCCTCCCCTCTTACCTGGTGTTGGAACACAAGTAGGTTCAGTAAATCCTTCTGATTTCAGTCTCTTCTGCCCGTCAAACAAGTTAGAAAACTCATTCCTGAATCTCATACCACCCTTAATAATCACAACCTAACTTTAGTTACCTATAATTAATTTATGGGAAGGAAAAAATTGGGATGTTACACTGTGTGGGATGTTTTGACTCAAATCTACAAGTAGTATTACTCATGCAGACTCTTTACTGTTGTCTGATTTAAATCTCACATATGCTTCCCTCTATCTTTTCAGTCTGCTGTCACAGAGATAAGCTGCCGGCAAGAAACTGCAACGATGCTTGAGTATGTTCAATTCCATCTATCTCCATACTTGTATTCTTTTCACATGATGATTTAGTCTTCTGCTGGATGTTGAGTTCTTTTTTTAAGCATTTATTGACTATCATAGGAGGTTTGTTTTCTCTCTTGCAGGAGTGCACGCTTTACACAGCAACTTGTTCTTTTTGCCCCACAAGCTGTTTCTGTGCACTCCCATGTGCAAACTCTTCTTTCTACCTTGTCATCAAGACAGGTTTTCACCCCAAAAAAATTTGATTGTCACTTTCCTTTAAAACACACACACACACACATTTTCTTACTTGTGCTTTCTTGATGCAGCCAACATTACGGCATCTTGCTATCTCCACTCTAAGGCATCTTATTGAGAAAGACCCAGTATGTTGCCCATAATATAAATATTTCTAATTTAGAAAGGTCACCTATAAATCTTCATCCTTAGAGTTGTTAATTTTTACAGGATTCTGTTGATGTTGAGCATATTGAGGATAACTTATTCATTATGCTGGATGAGGAAACTGACTCTGAGTATGTAGAGCAAAACTGTTCATCTTTCACTTTTTATTTGCTCTTGGGTATATTTAAACCGCCTTTTTTTATTCGAATATTTTCACTTTTTTTGGTTAATGGCTTTGGTTTCATTTTTGGTCCTTTCCTTGCATTAAAACATTTGAATAAAGCAGTATAAAGGAATACTATGGCAGGGAATACAGAATATTCTAAATAATAACAAAAATTTAGAGTTAATAGTTTTCTGAACTTAGATTTATTGAATTGTGAATAGTGTACACACAGATATATATATATATATATATAGAGAGAGAGAGAGATATATAGATAATAGAAGGGAGAGTAGACGCTTATTTGAATTAAAATATATATCTCCTTCAAGTAATAGGAGAGGCTATGAAGGTAACTGTGAAAGCCTTGGAGTACGGAATCATTGTAATTTATCTGTAATGAAGTTTGTTATTTCAGTTTGTTGATTTTAATAGCTGAAGTAATATTTTGACATTTCACTTTCCATCTAGGGCCTAATTCATTATCAGTAAAAGTTGGATCTGGCAAAATATAATTTTTGTGGTTTTTACATCAAATTTTTCCTCCTTTCATTTATGCAGAATTGGTAACTTGGTACAGACAACGATTATGCGATTACTCTATGCATCCTGCCCTTCCTCTCCATCTCACTGGATATCAACGTTTCGCAAAGTGGTAAGCTCTGCCTCAAAAATTTGTTGGGATAGATTATAATGTCTGATCATGTATTGGCTTTGTCTAGTGTGCAAAACCATGGATGTTATACATTTATTCTAGGATGTTCCTAACTTCCTATAGCGAATGTCATAAGGAACTTGTATAGCCCCTTTATAGAATAAAATTACCGATGAAATGTTATGAAATGGAAATGTACGGGAAAAATATCTGGCTTTTGTTTATAGAATAAAATTACTGATGAAATGTTATGAAATGGAAATGTCCGGGAAAAATATCTGGCTTTTGAAGTTTATGTCGATTTAATGGGATTTCACAGGTCCTTGCAACATCAGTGAGAACCATTGAAAATAACAATAAGTCAGGAAATAACCACTCAGATGCTGATGCAAGGCTGAACTTCGAGGATGATGAAAATATGGTTTCTAGCTCCAGTGGTAACCAGGGTTACAAATTTGAAGCTGCCATTGGCACTGCTAATAGAGAGAGGCACCTCAGATATCGGACCAGACTTTTTGCTGCCGAGTATGCGTTGTTTAATAAATATATATATTGTGAAATTACATAAACTTATCTCGATTTCAAGATCTTAGAGATTTTTTTTACCCTTTTTGATGACTTTCTTTTCTTATATTTTGATATTCTTTAGTTATCAATATTTTGTAAACTGGATCAGGAATCCTATTTAGTTATCAAAGTCCCAATAGGATATATGTTTTAAATCTGAGTTAAATTTTGAACTTTGTAAACATATTTAAGTCACTACTTATTTTGTAGGTGTTTGAGCCATCTACCTGATGCTGTAGGAAGAAATCCTGCTCATTTTGACCTCTTTTTGGCAAGGAAACGTGTGAATGACCAGGCCTACAGTGATTGGCTAGTTATCCACTTACAAGAGTTAATATCTCTGGCTTATCAGGTGCTTCTTTTAAAGTTATTAAAATGCATTAAGTGATTAAATTTTGTTGCTTACTGTTGAACCATTTTACAAAATCTGATTATTGGATAAGCCACAAATTTTAGTGCATCCTGATTAGGTCCAGATAACTATCCAATTTGAAAGTATAATAAATCTTTTAAAGTTACAATAATTTTTGCTACCTCTCTGATTTGTTCCTTATCAGATAAGCACTATCCAATTTGAGAACATGCAGCCCGTTGGTGTGGGTCTCCTTGGCACCATCGTGGACAAGGTGATATTTCTGTCTGAAATTTGATCTTGTGCAACTCTTTTCCCTCCTGTTGGTTGTGCATTTTGTTTATATGTTCCTTTTTCTGTCATTTTCCTGCTCCCTCTGTTCCTCTTTTGATGTTAAAATTTTCTTTTGAGACCGTTCTAAATTTATTGGGGGCATACGAAGTTGCCTTTGTTGGACGTTTGCAGTTTGTATTGAAGGAAGTTTGCTTGTGTCCAATTGGAGCTTTCGAAATTAAGATTATAACGTGTCAATTGCTAAAATTTGGTGAATTCACTTTAAAACTTGTGAACACTGAAATCATGATCACTGATATGCAATGAGACAAACTGATTTGAAGACGATAACTGACAAATACTTGTCTATCATTTCTGATTTAAGTGTAGTTCCTTCCAAGAATTAATATCCCTTTGTTGTTTTAATAGCCCTTATACCCCCACCAAGAAATCTAGACTTACATCATTAATGCTGGTATGCTACTATAAAAGGAATTCCCATGACTTAAGAAGCATACATATACAAGTATAATAATTATAATTCAATCTTACAACAGAAAGAAGAATGATACAATAAAACTAAAATTAAAATGGGATCCTTGAAAGTGTGGATGAGCTTGCGTGTAGCTTAATGAGTATAATTGGAACTAGCGTGATTTATGCATAATTGTCAAAATGAATCATCTTGTTGACCATGTGTTAACGAGCTTAGCCAGTCTTATTTCACGCGCGCGCACACTCAAATGTTCAGTCAGTTAATTCTAAGAAAATCATGCAGGAACATAATTATTAGTCTTTGTTTCTGATAAGTCCTTTTCTATTATTGTAATATCCCAACTGGCCAAAGTCGTCTTGTTAATGTGCCATTTGTGAATTTTGAACAACAGTTTGAAAAAGTAGCAGACCCTGAGCTTCCTGGACACCTTCTGCTTGAACAGTATCAGGTATATAATAAGCCTTTAAATCCCCGGCCCTCTCTACCCCAGTTTTTTTTCCATGACAGAACTAAAGATCCCTCCTTTCCCTCTGTTTAACTAAGTTTACTTTAGTTCCTGCATGCTTGTGTATTGCTGAAAGGACTAGCGTTTATTATCTTGATGATTTTTAACTTCTCAAATGACTTAAATTAATTGAAGTTTTGCTATATATAGGCCCAACTAGTTTCTGCAGTTCGTACTACCTTGGACACATTTTCTAGTCCTAGTTTGCTGGAGGCAGGCTTGCACTTGGCTACGAAGGTCTAAATTTGCACGGTTATTTTTTCCCCAATTTTATAACCTTAGCCACCCTCTCCAAAATACATGTACTTTTGGCATTCTAAAAGTAATTTTGGACCTCGTAGAGTCGCTTGAGTTACTTTTGTGGGATCCTAAAGTATTTTTGGGAGTGTTGCAAACATGCACTTAAGTTAAAAACATAATATTAACATGGCAATATGCAAAAATTTCAGATACTGACAAGTGGAATAATTAGCGGGGATCAAGCAGTGGTTAAGCGCTTATTTTCATTAATTTCTCGCCCACTGCATGACTTTGAGAGCATTTATTATCCTTCATTTGCAGAATGGGTTACAAGCAAGGTATGTTGACTCCAATCTTTTGTACACTTTTTAAATTGTATCAAGGCCATAAAGTATATCTTTTTTCAATTTGCTTTGTTTTAGATGGTTTGATAAACCCCTTTATGGGGGAAATCTTTTGTTAGATTAAAATAAGACTTCTGGCTGCCCATGCTTCACTCAAATGTTATATATATGCATCAATGAGGAAGCACGAAGATGTAATTCCAGAAGAATACCTGGCATTATTACCGTTGTTCCAGAAGAGCTCAAGTATTCTGGGGAAGTATTGGATGCGTACATTGAAGGACTATAGTTATATATGTTTGTGCTTGAGTCCAAAAAGAAAGGTAAGCCTGAATATGAACTTCGTAGATTTCTGAGTCCACTTTTCATTTTGAGATGAAACCTAGATTACTATGAAACTGCTAATTTCTACATGGTTGCATCCTCATTCTAGCTGGTTTTTGTTTTCCCCCAGTGGAATATGTTCCTTGAAGGACTCCAATCACCTGTTGCTTCTTCAAAGTTGCAGCCATGCTTGGAAGAATCTTGGCCTGTAATATTGCAAGCGCTTGCACTTGATGCGGTTCCTGTGGGCCTTGAGGGGAATGAGTGCACCAAAGTCTCAACTGAAACCACCCAAAAGAGTATATTTGCATCTGAATATAACATGGTTGAATTGACCAGGGAAGATTTCCAGTTCCTATGGGGGTTCTCTCTTCTAAGTCTGTTTCAGTCAAAAGATACTTCCCTTCGCAAGCCAATTATAAGGCTGGCTTCTGTCAAAGCTAAACATGGGTCAGACTTGCCGACTAATGAAGAGAATCCTTCAGGGATGAAGTTATATGAAATCGTTTTGCTGGTTTTTCAGTTTCTTCTAACTGATAGATTTTCTAGAGTTGGATTCCTTACCATGGATATCTGCAGAGAACTGCTGCAGGTGGTTAACCTTTCAAGTCTTTTTAATCTAACTTAAATAAAATCATGAGTGTGAAGGAATTTCATTGCCAGAAGCCACATATTATTTCATACTGGGTTCTATAATTTCTGAGAGTTAAGATCCTTGCTATTGAATCCTTTAAAGATAGTATATCATTGCATGAGGTGATATTTTTATTTTATTGTTTAATAATTTTGTTGGGAAAAATAAATACATCGTTCTTCGTGTATTGAATCCATCAACTCTTCACACTTGGGTTATGCTTGAGCCTTAGTTAAGTCGATATTTTCTTGAACTTGAACAATTGCAAGATGGTTGATGTGTTGCTTGCTGAATGCATCATATAGATTGGTGATACGGTAGAGCAAATTGATATAACTTCTTAGTACTCCTTCCATATATACCTGTTAATATGCATTTGAAACAGTGATATCTTGTTATGGAGCCATAAGGGTGTCATTGAAATTTGGGGAACCTGAATCTTATGAATTCTCCTCACATAAAACAATTTCCCCTTAAGTGTAATATTTACTTGTAAAGTGTAAAAATCGTGGCTTATCTGTGCTCTACATTAATAAATCGCTGCAATTCAACTGGCGGCATATGATTCTTTATGGGAGTTGGGGTGCAGAATAGTCAACTGCTTGTGCACTCTCGATAATTCTCTTCCTTTTAGATACAAATTCTTACTTTCCTTGATTATGTTTAATTTTTGCAGATTCTTTCATATTCAACCTATCTGGATAGTTCATGGAACAGTCTTGCAATATCTGTTTTTTCACAGGTAGACATTTGACTGTTTTTGTGGAACCTCTCTTATATATCTTTCTCTATTTTATTTTATCTCTTCTTTTGTGTTGCTGTTGAATAAAAGTTTTCAAGGGTCGCTTCAGCTCAAAAACTTATGAATTGAAGCAGAAGTCCATGGATATAATTAATCCATAACGCATTTAGATAACAAAATTCGTGGTAAAACATGATTCTTTACTGTCATATTAATCTAGTGACTTGTTTGCTGCTTAGTCCTATTTTTTGAAGACATGGAAATTCATGTTAACATTTTTTCCTGCAGGTTGTGCAGAACTGTCCACAAGAATTTTTTGATAGTGAAAATTTTTCTTATCTAGCAGTGGAGCTTTGCTTTGCATACATTTTTAGAGTATTTCAGAGGTAACATAATCTACGGTGACTTATGACTTTGACATCGTTTCAATTGTTTCTTGAACTTTTAATTTTTTTTAGTAAAAGATACTTTGCTTAGTTATCTCTACGTTTCTGTTCTACAGTACTGACTCACATTCTGTGGGTCATCCAATGTGGGAGGAAAATGTGATACGTACACTATGCAGTACGACTAAAGTTGTTATGCACCGTGCTGAAACCAAGGTTTGCAAGTTATTTGTTACTGGATAACTTGCTGCTATTTGAGCCACATTATTTTTCAATCATCACACGCTATGAACTTTTTGCGTAATATATTCATCTTAGCATTGTCCACACTGTATCGTTAGTGCTGATTTGATCTTGTATCATGGTTACTTCAGATGCAAAAGCAATCAAAATCAGTTGTTCTGGGATTCATTTTAAGTGGCTACAGCTGCATTAAGGAGGCTTCCACTGAATTCTGCTTGTCTGAAGCAATTGATGTGGTCAATTGCGCATACCCTTTGTTAAAAAAGGTCATTGATGGTAAGTTTTTTTAATTTTTTAGTTGAAATTGATTTGTCCTGTGATAAGAACCCAGGATCTAGGTATCCATCAGTCTCTTCTAGTTTCTCTCATTTGCAAGCATCTCACAATTGAGAGATAAGAGAAGCCAAGAGGAAAGGAGAATCTCCCACACTCAATATAATACTCATTCATCCATTCATCCATGTCTGTGCTTACATGAGGTAGGAGTATTTATAGGAATAGAGGTGGTAACTAACCACCACTGACTCTCCTAATTTTGAGGGATGTGGGTGACTAGTGGACACTACCCTAGTAACTGATACATAACTGACTCTTGCCATAATTAAAATAAATAATGAATAATTAGCCCACAACTGATTTCCTAATTCTACGCCACTAATATATTCAGAATCCTATCATCCTGCATAGGTTTCCTTTCCTATTAACACTTGTTTATACAATGCAAATATTTTCATTTGCTTTTTTATTGCCCCCTGGTCGTCTTTACTAATGTTTGTTTTATGCATGCAATTTAGGGCATTTTTATGTGCGCAGTAAATGTTGTCTTGTGAGATTCTAGATGCTTGAATTGAATTCAAGCTAACTTTGTTAATGCAGGCTTAACTTTGATTTATTAAGCTATGATAATTGTTAGATCTTCACTCGTTTTTGTTGTTGCAGATGAGTCTAAGCTTATTAGCGAAAGCATCCTATCTCTAAGAGAAATATTTAGGACTTGTGTAAGTGTGGTGGCTTCCCTGGCTAAGGATTATATTGAAAGGTTTCATCTGCTGGACGTTAAACAATTCAACAAGGGCAAACTATTGCAAACGAAGCTAGCATTTTCTCTTGAACAAATTATATCTACTGCTAAACTGGTTCTTCAAGTTGAATGCTGTGAAGATTGCAAAGAAAGCAACTCCACCTTCGATAGCACACTAAGATATTGTGTTAGATGCCTTCAAATCATACTTAATGATTCTAATACGCAGGTATATCAATATATGGTAGAATCTGATTAATACCCTGAAAGAGAAACGATCTAATAGCAATTTCTTCTTACTAGGTTCAAGCAATAGGTTTGCAAGTCCTAAAAACCAGCGTTCAAAAAGGTGCAAATACAGAAGATTCTGGCTTCTTATTGTTTTTTGTTGGGGAACTTGTGACTGATATTTTCTCGTTGATTCAAAAAATGTTGAAGGTACTGACAGCATATGCATCTGTCTTAACTCTTGACATTAGCCATAATTTATATTTTCATTTCTCCTTGTCATTTCACGTATTGTTC